>AWOL01S0055229.1:0-10486 GCA_000715115.1 Nicotiana otophora | reverse complement strand
ATATATCTGTCCAACAAAAGATCAACTTGTAAGATGAAAAAGACCTCTAACATGTCTGCAAGTAAAGATAGCACTAAATGTTTAGTACTTGTAAATTGGACTTATTTTCCTTGAGCTGAGGGTTAATTAGAAACAGTCTCTCTATCGTCACAAGGTAAGAGTAAGATCTGCATGCACACTACCCTCCTCAAACCTCGCTTGTGGAATTACATTCGGTTTGTTGTTGTTGTTATTGTAAATTGGACTTATTGGTTTGGGTAGCTAATGTTAATACTGGCAAAATATTAAGTGATTCTGGCGAGTCTTTGGGTTACATCAAATTTTTAATACCACAGAAATGTCAGTTTGTTGTATGTCTCAATTTGCAATCCTGTCACTTTGTGTTTTTCTTTTCGGACAGTTATTTGCAAGCTTCCAAAACACTGTAGGTATATAAGAATTTTTGTTCTCTTGTTAACTAATTTCAAGAGATATTCAGGTCAAGTTACAGATACAGGATGATGACATATAGATATAGTGTACCATTTGAAAACCCAGACCAAGTGGTGTGATAAAATAAATAGGTCCATGTTGGTCTGCCACATTTAATAATTTGAAAGAGGAGTGATGAAGATCTAAAATAAATTAATTAATTAATTAAAAAAATTGTCGAAGAATTTAACTTTTTGATAAGGGGATTCTAGGAAATTTGCTTAAAATCTATTACTTCACCTTTTTCCAGCTTAGATGTCAGAGTTAGACTGGACAACAAAACAAAGAGTTAAAGATCAAGTTACATTTTCAAGTATATTAAATTCGTTTCATATTAAATTAGTTTACTAATATTGTCTACTTTTGCATTTTGTTTTGGATTTCATGGTGTTCCTATTTATCCTATTATTGTTGTTGTGATACTAATATTGTCCCATTTTTGTCCTTTTGTCTTTTTGTTTTTTTTGAGCCGAGGATCTTTCGGAAACAGCCTCTTTACTTCTTCGGGGTAGAGGTAAGGTCTGCGTACACACTACCCTCCCCAGACCCCATTAGTGGAATTTTACTGGGTTGTTGTTGTTGTTGTTGTTGTAAAGAATGAGTCAATTTTGAACTTTTTAATTTTAAAAGATTGAAGGAATTGAAGTTTTCTTTTCGAGTGCTCTATAATTCTATTGTCTTGCTCTTTTACTTACTTTACTTAAGTAAAAACAATCAGCATAACGATTAAGTAACTTGAATGAAACTTAACTTACAAGTTCTAACTCAAAATTGACGAAACCAAATTAACTCAATCTTAAATGAAATGAGTCGACTAGAATTGCCAATAACATCCGCAAATTGCCTGGTGATCATTGTGGCAGTGATGAACATTTTTTTCTCCAAAATGTGCATTTTTTTTGGCTCAATATGTTTAGTGGCATGTTGTTTTTAAAGGAACACCAAAATTATGCAAAACTTCGTACAATACGACTTAAGAGTAAATTACAATGGAAAGAATAGTCCGGAGCTGTTAGTACATGTCATAACCAAATGCGATTTATAAACAATATTCGTCTATGCGATTTATAAGTCTTTTGAAAAATAATTTCAAAAATCTCAATTTATGAATGCGATTTATAAGTCTTATTTTGTAAATGTGATTTATAAGTCACGTATGCATAATGCGATTTATAAGCGATTATAAGTCACATGTGCAGAATGCTATTTATTAGTCGAATAACCAATGCAACTTATTATCATTTGCCAAATGTGATGCATAAGTCGTATTTATTAAATACAATTTATCTTCTATAAAAATGCCTCAATTTTATTTTAGTTCTTTATTTATAATTCTGCGATAGAGAATGATCTTTTGTTATAAAAACGTTTCTTTAGATAGAGTATTGAGTTATTCTTCAACGTAGCATAGCACGTATTCATCGTAGGCCTAAAACAGATAAAATACTATTGAGTATACACATACATCAATGAGTTTCTACATTTATCATAAAAATTGACAATTATTGATTATATATAAGTGATTACCATTAAAGGAGAATTTTTTAAAAATAATAATTTGCTATCACAAAATTATAATTGAAAAAATAAATTTCAAAAAAGAAAATTTATATACAACTATAAGGATGTTCAAAACGGAAATAGAGAATGAGGAAAAGCTAACGCATATCTTATAAATTGTATTCACTACTTGTAAACCATATTCGAACTTATAACTCTAATCTTCAAATGCGACTTATTCCAGTAATGCGATATCTTTAAGTCGCGATTTCCACGATCACATTTCAGCTTCAGTGGAACGTGAGCTGTTCTGAGGCCCTGTTGAACAAAGAGTGATCTGGGCTCTGAGACGTGAGTATGTAGGCCCTTAAGGCCCACCATCTCGTCATATTTCCCTTACGTAATCTCTGGAAAGCTACTACAATGTCTTCCTTCTATGTAGCAGTGTTTTAAAAGATGTGGGCGTAAGACGGGGCGTTTTACAGCATAAGCCTCGAGGCGCGGGGCGTAAGTCTCATAGGTATTTAATATTTAATATTTTATAAAATAATATAATGACAATTAATATTTATAAACAGGTAAAATTGCATAAAAATTGAAGAAAACTATATATATGTGTGCTTCATCCCCAAAAAAAACTAATCAAAAAAATCTATTATACGTTACTTACAAGCACAAGTAATTTGAGTCTAAAAGAATAAAATTTTCTATATGGAGGAACAAAAAGGATGATTAACCTGTAATTTGAACTTTGAATTTGCTGCTATGAAGAAAAATGTAGTTCTCTTTGTATTTGTAAAAACAAATTAAATATTCGTTGCTTTTGGGAGATATTAGCAGACCATTGGACAAGATAAAAATTTGAAAAAACCATGAATTAGGGCTTAAATCAATAAAAAGGTCTTTACTTTTAAATTTAATACTTTTGAGTAATTACCAAACTCACTTTGAGAATTTGGGTATTATATGAAGGACTAATTCAACAAATTTTATTTTAATTTGAAAAAGAATCTCGGGCTTACTCCTTACTAAAAATACGCACCCCGAACGCCCGGGTATATGCCCCGAATTGCGGAGCGTACGCCTCTTGAGACTTTCGTCCCACACCATCGCCCCGGGGCTCGCCCCAGAAACGCCTTTTAAAACAGAGCTATGTAGTATAGAACTCTGAGTCTCTCACTAATGTAATATTTGGTTTTCAGTATTAAACTTTGCATTCCTAATATTAGCATAACTTGTAGGAAATTAAATAAACATGATCGAATTTGGAATAAGATTACTCATATTAGTATTGCTTGAATAAGAGAATCTAAAGACAAAATCACCTTTAGATAATCATCATGCATAACAATACATGTGTTATCATCAGTGTTGCATTTTTTGCATTATTATTTGTCACGACCCAAATCCTAACCTGTCGTGATGGCGCATATCAATGGTACTAGGCAAGTCGTCATTTCCAAATACTCCAAATATTTAACAGAAAAATAATTCAAGATATTTGAAATATGTAAAATTTTCATAAACAAGGGGGTAAAACCCAAAACACAAGTACGAAAATAGCTCCCAATATCGGGGTATCACTAAGCCATGAGTATCTATACATAATCAGTCTAAAAATGACATGACTGTAACAGTTTGGATCTAAATACTACGAAATAAGGGATAAGGAAGGAGAAACAAGGACCGCGAATGCTAGGCAGCTACCTCGGTATATCCAACGGTCAGCTACGTGAAATATCAACACTCTCCGCGTCCAAAAACTCCTCGATCTGCACACGAAGTGCAGGGTGTAGCGCGAGTACAACCAACTCGGTAAGTAACAATAATAAATAAGGAACTGAAAGATGGTGACGAGCTACACAGTTATAATTCACTTTCATTAGTCTCGACAAGAAAAGTAGACATGCTTTCAAATCTGATAAATTAAGTCAAATCAGTTTATTCGTGCCAAATTCAAGTAAAAAACAGATAAAAGTATCCTTCAGAAGTTTTCCAAAATCAGTGATATATGGCAACTATTTACAACAACAATGAAATCATATACATCCTCTCAGGGGCAACAATCACTCAGTCCTCCCATTCACTCCAACCTCGCAATCACTCATTCCTCACAGCCACTCATTTCTCACAGCCACTCAGCACTCGGCACTCACACTCAGTAGGTACATGTGCTCACTGGGGTGTGTACAGACTCTGAAGGGGCTCTTTCAGCCCAAGCGCTATATCAAGCCAAATCATGGCGTGAATTAATGAAAATATATTGTGGCGTACAGCCCGATCCCATAAATATCCTCACAATCAGGCCCTCGGCCTCACTCAGTCAGCAATCTCTCCAGTCTCTCGGGCTCTCAGAAATCAGGAAAATCAACCCAAACAGCAATAATATGATATATCAACAAGAATAATAGAGACTGAGATATGATATGCGAATAACACTGAGACTGAGTACAAATAACATTTAGCAGGTAATCCAACATGTAACACGGCCTCTGTGGGTCCCAACAGTACCAACACATAGCCTAATTATGGTCTCTAACATGATTCATAGTCAAATTTCTATAACACATGAAGAGCATATAGTTAACAACAAGTTTATTCAACTTCTCAGTTTCACGGAATGTACCAAGTCACAATTCCCACAGAGCCCGCCTACATGCCCGTCACCTAACATGTGTGTCACCTCCAAAACAATCATATAATACAATAATTCGGGGTTTCATACCCTCAGGACCAACTTTAAAATTGTTACTTACCTCAATCCGAGCAAAACTCTACTCCAATATGCATTTGCCTCGCGAATGGGCCTCCAAACGTCTCGAATTTAACCACAAGCAGTACAATACAATCAATACGGACCAAAGGAATCAACTCCGTAAGAAAAATACGAAATTATAAACCAAAATCCGAAATTGGTCAAAAGTCGGGTCTGGGCCCACGTCTCGAATTCGGACAAAAGTCACAAAACCTGTAAGCACATTCACTCACGAGTCTAACCATACCAAATTTACTCAAATCCGATAAAAAATCTCATTCAAAACCTCAAAAATCTAACTCAAGAACACTTTCTCTTTTTTCTCATTTTCCATCCCAAATCACAAATTAGATGATGAAATTAAAGACATAATCATGTAATTTAGCCAAAACCAAGTAAGAATCACTTACCCTAATTAACTCCACGAAAATCCCTCCAAGAATCGCCCAAATCCGTGGTCTCTAGCTCAAAATATGAAGAATGGGTTCGAACCCTCATTTTAGAAATTAAATACTGTTGCCAGATTTCCTTCTTCGCGAACGCGACCATCCCCTTGCGTTCGCGTAGACCAATTTGACTGCCTCTCAGTTTAACTCTTCGCGAACGCGATGCTTTACCAACTCTGACCTTCGCGAATGCGTAGACCAAATGGCTGGGGGGGTCCCCAGCTACCTCACTCCTCTTCGCGAACGCGACACCACTTCTGCGTTCGCGATGCACACATAGACCACACATTCGCGTTCGCATCCTCTTTTTCGCGAACGCGAAGAACAAAAATTCCCAGCTCACAAACATCCTTCGCGAATGCGAAGCTCCTCTCGCAAATGAGTAAGAGGAAACCAGAAAAACACAGCAACAGACATCAGCCATCAACTAAAGTTCAAAAATGATCTGTTGACCACCCGAAACTCACTCGATGCTCCATCNCAATAATATGATGTATCAACAAGAATAATAGAGACTGAGATATGATATGCGAATAACACTGAGACTGAGTACAAATAACATTTAGCAGGTAATCCAACATGTAACACGGCCTCTGTGGGTCCCAACAGTACCAACACATAGCCTAATTATGGTCTCTAACATGATTCATAGTCAAATTTCTATAACACATGAAGAGCATATAGTTAACAACAAGTTTATTCAACTTCTCAGTTTCACGGAATGTACCAAGTCACAATTCCCACAGAGCCCGCCTACATGCCCGTCACCTAACATGTGTGTCACCTCCAAAACAATCATATAATACAATAATTCGGGGTTTCATACCCTCAGGACCAACTTTAAAATTGTTACTTACCTCAATCCGAGCAAAACTCTACTCCAATATGCATTTGCCTCGCGAATGGGCCTCCAAACGTCTCGAATTTAACCACAAGCAGTACAATACAATCAATACGGACCAAAGGAATCAACTCCGTAAGAAAAATACGAAATTATAAACCAAAATCCGAAATTGGTCAAAAGTCGGGTCTGGGCCCACGTCTCGAATTCGGACAAAAGTCACAAAACCTGTAAGCACATTCACTCACGAGTCTAACCATACCAAATTTACTCAAATCCGATAAAAAATCTCATTCAAAACCTCAAAAATCTAACTCAAGAACACTTTCTCTTTTTTCTCATTTTCCATCCCAAATCACAAATTAGATGATGAAATTAAAGACATAATCATGTAATTTAGCCAAAACCAAGTAAGAATCACTTACCCTAATTAACTCCACGAAAATCCCTCCAAGAATCGCCCAAATCCGTGGTCTCTAGCTCAAAATATGAAGAATGGGTTCGAACCCTCATTTTAGAAATTAAATACTGTTGCCAGATTTCCTTCTTCGCGAACGCGACCATCCCCTTGCGTTCGCGTAGACCAATTTGACTGCCTCTCAGTTTAACTCTTCGCGAACGCGATGCTTTACCAACTCTGACCTTCGCGAATGCGTAGACCAAATGGCTGGGGGGGTCCCCAGCTACCTCACTCCTCTTCGCGAACGCGACACCACTTCTGCGTTCGCGATGCACACATAGACCACACATTCGCGTTCGCATCCTCTTTTTCGCGAACGCGAAGAACAAAAATTCCCAGCTCACAAACATCCTTCGCGAATGCGAAGCTCCTCTCGCAAATGAGTAAGAGGAAACCAGAAAAACACAGCAACAGACATCAGCCATCAACTAAAGTTCAAAAATGATCTGTTGACCACCCGAAACTCACTCGATGCTCCATCGGGATCTCAACCAAACATACCATCAAGTCCCAAAACATCATACGAATTTAGTCGAACCCTCAAATCACCTCAAACAACATCAAAATACGAATTACACACGGATTCAAGCCTAATGAACTTTGAAATTTCTAAATTATACAAAATGACGCCAAAACTTATCAAATCACGTCCGACTGACCTCAAATTTTGCACACACGTCAAAAATGACCCCACGAAGCTAGTGCAACTTCCGGTATCGGAATCCGACCCCGATATTCCGACCTCCAAATCACAATCGGGACACGCTCCTAAGTCCAGAATCGCCCAACTGAGCTAATGGAACCATCAAAATTCTAATGCGAGGTCGTTTACACATAAGTCGACATCCGGTCGACTTTTTCAGCTTAACATTTTAATTAAGAGACTAAGTATCTTAATTCACTCTGAATTTACTCTAGACCCGAACCAACTAACCCAGTAAGTCATAAAATAACAGTGAAGCACAAAAATGAGCAGAAAAGGGGAACGGGGCTACAACTCTCAAAACGACCGGCCGGGTCGTTACATTATTCTTCATATAACAATTTTTATAATATTATTCATCCAATAACAATATATAAAAAAAATTTCTATATATAATTTCTATATAACTAGTCCATGAATCAAATAACTCTGACGTGTTTACACTTAGGCGGATAATAGAAAATCATGCTAACACCAAAAAAAAAAAGAAGACACAACATATATACTAAGTTTTCTAGACCACGTTTGGCCATAGATTTTGCCAAGTTTTTTTCAAAAAACAATTGGCAAAATGTTTTTATTTATAAATTTTATCCATGTTTTGGCGAATTTTTTAAACTGGCCCAGTATATTAGTGTTGGATTTTTTAACAATTTGAAAAATTACCTCAAACATTTATATTTTATAAAAAGTCCACCATCTATATTGACACAACTAATCCACCAACTAATTACTAAGTACTATCATTTTCTTTTGGACTGATGGATCTTGTAATATTATTGCAATTGGACGAATTATAATGCATAGTAATTGTGTTATTAGCAGTTGATATTAAAATATCAGGTTATGTTTTTAGAATAGTGTATTATGTAGTTCATTATAAAAATAATAATTTTGTGCTAAACTTATATATGTTCAGGACTATGGTTTGTGATAATGATAATGAATGATATCGATGAAGGTTTTGCATATACAGGATTAGCAAGTTTGTTTATTTGGTATTGTTGGGTATTTTTGATAGTTTTTAGAACTTATGGGTGTAAGTCACATTTCATGTTTTTCAAAAAAAAAAGTAAAATATGTTTTGAAAAATTATGTCCAAACATGTTTTTAACTTCAAACCAAACTTCACCAAAATCAAATTTTTTCAAATAAATTTGAGAATGTATAATCAAACGCTAGCTTAGTTAGTGTCAGTAAAGAATAGTACACGTATCGTTTTAAAAGATAGCATGTATGTAAAAAAGTTATTGAAAAACTATATTGTATAGCCGCTTTAAAAAATAATTGCCGGTAAAATATATACTTTTTGAATATTAATATACATATTTTATATACAATTAATGTATATTTTTTTATATATTTAACTTATACAACAACAACAACAACAACCGAGGGTAGTGTGTACGCAGACCTTACCCCTACCCTGGGGTAGAGAGGCTGTTTCCAAATGACCCTCGGCATCCTTCCCTCCAAGAACTCACCACCTTGCTCTTGGGGTGACTCGAACTCACAACCTCTTGGTTGGAAGTGGAGGGTGCTTACCATGAGAACAACCCACCTTGTCTATATATTTAACTTATAAATATAATTATTTTTTATTGATCGGTCAAATGTGTAACTATTTTGTTCAATGTACTTGATTATTGGGAAAATAACTTGGAGAATAGACCAATAAATTAGGTTAGATAAGGGGAGGAGTAATTGACAAAACAACAAAGAAAAGTCCCTTCTAACTAAACAATACTTCACCTCAAAAAAAGACATCCTTTGCCGACACTCCACGTGATGACTTTGTTATTTTTTCTCCTCTCACTCTCTCTCCTATCCTTCACATGCAGCCGCGTGATTATCTTTAAGAAAAATGTCATTAACAAAATATTTTATTATTCTTCTAGAGGAAACCGTTGAGTTGGCAACATTTACTAACTAAACATAATGATATGGTCCAAGCTGATTTGAGGATTAACGTTAAGCATGTTATATATAGACTGGGATTTTTTCTTTTGGTTTTGTTATATATTTATTTATTTGTTTGTTGGGTTGCGTTAAAAATGACAATATATACTTATCATAAATCTTGCAAGCAAAGCATTACGTTGTCAAAGTTGTTTTAATCATATCGCCCACTTGTTTGAGTTAGACGCGTATGGAGGGCCAGGACTCGAAGTGGGGAACCCTCTGCTACTTAGTGTATATCTCCTTTGAATTTTCAACATATAAACATGCCTTTTGCCTCGAGAGACTATGTGTCGAGTTCAAGCTGTGAAGGGAAACAATCAAGAAAGAGAACGTTTTTCTCTTTAATTGATTTTACGAGGGGCGAATTCTATTATGGAAAGTTTCGATATAGATACCCAATAGCTTGTGGAAAGTAAAGGCAGAACCAGTAAAATTACGAGTGCACTTTTGTATTCAATCAAATTAAAATTTATATTGTATAAAGAGTGTCACTACTAATATTTATAAATCACTATTTTCTTAAAAATATATACAAATATGCATAAAATTTTTACCGGTGACCCCTTTCTATATAATATAGGTCCGCCTCTAAAAAGCGAAAAATATATGTGAATTAAAAAACCTAATTAAAAACCAATCGCCAATTTATTTAAGCTCGTCCTACACTGCAAAGAAAAAAAATATTTAATTTCTCCCAAAAATAAATAACAATATTCGTGGCAGAAGGTCAACATATCAAAAAAATTGTGGAATTTTCATCATCAGTTTTTTAACTTTGAAATAAAGTTTATGAAAATCTAGGAAGTACGTAGTATATAAATCGATTTATTTGTAATTTACATATTTAGTAGTCACATAAATTCTTTTATAAATCACAACTCATCTCAAGTGAATAAATTGGACAACAAAAAAACAATTTGGAATAAAATATTGGAGAAAGGAGAGTTTTCTCTTTCCTTTTTTAAATTACGACAATAACAACAACAACCCAGTATAATCTCATTAGTTGGGTTTGGGGAGGATAGTGTATACGCAGGCCTTACCCATACCCTGAGTTAGAGAGGCTGTTTCCGATAGATTCCCGACTTCCTCTCTCCAAGAACTCCCCATCTTGTTCTTGAGATGACTCGAACTTACAAACTTTTAGTTGGAAGTGGAGGGTACTCGGACCAACCCACTCTTATCTACTTTCCTTTTTAAAGTATTAAATGAAAATACTTTTTTAATCAAACTAGGGATTTGATTTGCCGCAAATCATTGCATGACAATAGCACTTCTACTCTGGAGATTCTAGAAACAGAAAAACCAGACCTCATAAATTATAAGTGTGGGATGGAATAGTATTTTT
>AWOL01S0055217.1:0-29362 GCA_000715115.1 Nicotiana otophora | reverse complement strand
GATATATATATATATATATATGGGATGGATCTTCCTTGGGCTGGATTGGCCATATACAGTACTGAGTGATTGAGTATTTTGAGAGTGTGAGTACACGAGGTTTCCATTGTGGTTCATCACATACAACATATACTTTGGCATGTAGATATAGAGATGTCAATTTCCTCATATCATGCAGATTTGATCTATTTTCATGTACTGAGTTTAACTGTTGAACTGGAAAGCATGCTTACATTTCTCTACTGTTATTTCTGTACTAGACTGTACATGTTGAGCTCGTCACTACTTTCATTTCAGAGGTTAGTCTTGTTACTTATTGAGTTGGATGTACTCATACTACACTTTGCACCTCGTGTGCAGATCCAGGTACTTTTGGATACGGTGGTTGCCATATTTGATTATTTATCTGTTGGAGACTATCAAGGTAGTTGCTTGGTGTCCGCAGACCTTAACTCTTTTTCCTTTCAATTATTGCACTGTTCTATACTTTTAGACAGTGTTCTTATCAGGCGGACTTTGTTATTATTTAAATGCTCATGTACTCAGTGACACCGGGTTTTGGGAGTGTTTTGTATCTGAAATTGTGAGGTTTTCTATTGAATTCAAATATTATATTTTCAAACTTAAGAGATTATTGTGGTTTATTGAGGTTATCGGCTTGCCTAGTATTGAGATAGGCGCCATCACGACATGTTAGGATTTTGGGTCGTGACACTTACATACTCAGTACATCTTTCGTACTGATGCCCCTTTCTTTTGGGTTCTGTGTTCATACCTACAGGTACAGATAGACCCGGTGACGTCCCTTCCCAGTATGATGTATGTTTCAGCGATTGGTTGTCGCACTCCACTTCTCCGGAGTAGCTGCACAGAAGTCGATAGATACCGAAGCATATATTTATGTTGTTTTGGATATGGTGGGCCCCCCGACCAAGTTATACATATGGTTCACTTAGAGGCTTGCAGACTAGTGTCCGGTATATGTGTAATTGTTGGTTATGACACTATTGGCAACAATTGTGTATATATAAAATGTTGAAAGTTTATTCTGATGGTAAGGTGGGTTGCTCTGATGGTAAGCACTCTCCACTTCCAACCAAGAGGTTGTGAGTTCGAGTCACCCCAAGAGCAAGGTGGGGAGTTCTTGGAGGGAAGGATGCCGAGGGTCATTTGGAAACAGCCTCTCTACCCCAGGGTAGGGGCAAGGTCTGCGTACACACTACCCTCCCCAGACCCCACTAGTGGGATTATACTGGGTTGTTGTTGTTGTTGAAAGTTTATTCCAAAGTCATTTGTGAGCATTTTTTCAATTTTGG
Source organism: Nicotiana otophora (assembly GCA_000715115.1). Taxonomy (NCBI): domain Eukaryota; kingdom Viridiplantae; phylum Streptophyta; class Magnoliopsida; order Solanales; family Solanaceae; genus Nicotiana; species Nicotiana otophora. The sequence goes on along the minus strand of AWOL01S0055217.1, from coordinate 28,046 downwards.
TATTATAATTGGATGCCTGGTTGGCCCAATTTCATGTTGAAGGGTCTAAGTATGGACGTTGGTTCGCACAGGCCTTCGGACATTATGTGTCGGTCGCACCTCCCCAGGTTAGGATGGGACAAACGTGGTATCAGAGTAGGTTTTTCCTAGGGAGTCTGCAAGCCGTATATAGTAGAGTATTATTTATAGGTATGTCATGCATCATACTTATAAACCTGAGGCTACAAGATATCTAGGATTGATATCTTTCTTTCTGATCGAGATCATGCGATAGAGCTGAGTCATAAGTGTTCACTTCTAATCCTCATCTTGTTTATGTCTATAGCGAGGCCTACAACGAGACGTCAGGCGATTGTTTAGAGATTAGATGAAGAGGTGGGGGAGGGTACCATCCGGGTGCCTCCTACCTATATAGATCAACGATAACCTCACGATGAGGCTAATACTCATGTTTCGGGGATAACACCATTACCCCCGGAATGGTATAGAGAAACTAACGTACCCCCAATTCCTCCCCCCGTTATTCCTGATCATGATTTAGACATGAGAAGTAACGTGCAATTATTCACTCAATTAGTAGCCTATCAGGTCCAACGTCAGGCCCCTCGTACCTCAGATAGAGCGTTAGCATGCGATCTTAGGATTTTATCAATCTAGACCCCCCGGTATTCATTGGAACAGATCCACACAACGATCCCTCAATTTTTCTAGATCAGATGCAGCAGACTTTACGAGTTATGCATGCCACTGATATTGAATCAGTAGAGCTTGCTTATTATAGATTGCGAGATATTGATGTGACTTGGTATGAAACTTGGGAACAGTCTAGGGGACCTCTCGCCACCAGCAGGACAGAGGGAGTTTTTTGAGGCATTTCTGTAGCAGTACTTGCCAGTTGAGCTCTGCCGAGCCAGGCAAGATAAATTTTTATGGTTGGAGCAAAGTAATATGAGTGTTCGAGATTATAGTATGCAAGTTAAGTCATTGTCTAGGTATGCTCTTACGATTGTGGCTGAAATGATCGATTTATGGGTGGTCTGGGAACACATTTGATTAATGAATGTACCACTGCTTCTCTAAATCCGATTAAGGACATTGCTCATATTCAAGCCTATGCGCAGAACTTGAAGGATCGTAAGAGGTAGCAACGAGCCGCCCGAGAGCATGATCAGGGCCAGCATAAGAGAACTCGGTCCATAGGTGATACGCGAGAGTCTCAAGGTTGGTTTAAACCTTCTTTTCCTCGGCATTCACCTTATCCCACGACCATAGCACCATCGCAGTTCCAGGGTCAAAATTGTGATTAGACCACCTATCCTAGCCAGGGTAAGAGTTCTCAGGGACCATTCCCACATTATAGTAGAGATTCTAGTAAGATGATACCCTTAGTGTCGTATAATGTGGTAGATGTGGTAGGAATCATTTTGGACAATGCTCGCCAGGGTTCAGGTACATATTATTCGTGTGGGAAACTCGACCACATCATGATATTTTGCCCAGTGAAAGGTGGGAGTGGTGTGACACGGCCAACGGGATTAGTAGTAGTATTTTCTTTATCGGTACACCCTTATGAGCAAGGTATACAACCATCGGTTGGAAGAGGTAGAGGTAGAAGTGGAGCGTCTAGCTCAAGTGGGCAACGAAATCACATCTATGCCTTGTCAGGTCGATAGGACCTAGAGTCATCACGAGATGCGGTTACAAGTATACTATTTGTATTCTCCACTAATGTGTATGCTTTTATAGACTCAGGTTCTACTTTGTCACACATTACCCTATTTGTTGCTGGTAAATATGAAAAAGAACCTAAATTGTTACATCAGCCATTTGAAGTATCTACGGTTGTAGGTGAGTCATTGATAGTTAAGCGGGTATATCGCGAATGTGATATGATGATTTACGATCATCACACCTTAGCTGATTTGAATGAATTATAAATGGTAGAATTTGATGTTATGATGGTAATAGACTGGTTGTCTTCTTGTTATGCTAATATAGATTGTAGGGCTTAAATCATTTGTTTTAACTTACCCGGAGAGCCCGTCATTGAATGGGAAGGAAATGTTGCAGCATCTAAAGGGAAGTTTATTTCTAACCTTAAGGCCCGAAATATAATTTCAAAGGGGTGTATTTATTATTTGGTGTGAGTGCAAGATGCGGAGGCAAAGCCTCCAGCCCTTCGATCGGTTCTGGTTGTTAACGAATTTCCTAATGAGCTTCCGGGTATCCCTCTCGAGAGAGAAATCGGGTTTGTAATCGACATGCCTCCTGATATGCAACCGATACCTATCCCTCCATACATGATGGCCCTTGCTGAATTGAAAGCTCAATTGAAAGATATTTTAGATAAGGGCTTCATTCGACCCAGCACTTCCCCATGGGGTGAACCAACATTAATTTTTTGAAAGAAAGACGATTCGCTGAGTATGTGTATTGATTACCATCAGTTGAACAAGGTAACCATTAAGAATAAATATATGCTCCCAAGGATTGATGACTTGTTTGACCAATTGCAAGGCTCTAGGTATTCCTCGAAGATCGATCTCAGATCTGGGTATCATTATTTAAGAGTCAAGAAAGAAGATGTCCCAAAAATAGCCTTTCGGACCAGATATGTCCATTACGAGTTTCTTGTTATGTCCTTTGGCCTAACCAATACACAAACTACTTTTATGGATCTGATGAATCAAGTGTTCAAACCATTTTTGGATATCTTTGTAATCGTGTTATATATGATATTCTTATGTATTCTCGATCAGAAGATGAGCACGCGGAGCTTTGCGAATGGTGTTACGCATGCTTCAAGATAGTAAGTTGTACGTTAAGCTCTCTAAATGCGAGTTTTGGTTGAAATCAGTGGAAGTTGTATGCTAAGTACTCTAAATGCGAGTTTTGGTTGAAATCAATGGCTTTTCTTGGGCATATAGTGTCGGATGAGGGCATTAAGGTCAATAATCAAAAGATCGAAGCAGTTAAGAATTGGCCGAGGCCCACAACTCCCACGGAGGTGCGTAGTTTCTTAACTTAGCTGGTTACTATCGGAGGTTTGTAGAAAATTTCTCTTCCATTACTGCTCCACTAACGAAGTTGACGCATAAGGTAGCTAAGTTCCAATGGACCAATAATTGTGAAAAGGGTTTCCAAGAGTTAAAGAATAGACTAACCTCAGCACCAGTTTTAGCTCTTCCTGAAGGATCAAAGGGTTATATTATATATTGTGACGCTTCAAGAGTGGTGTTGGGTAGCATTTTGATGCAACACGGTAGAGTTGTTGCTTATGCTTCAAGGCAACTGAGAAAACATGAGCAAAATTACCCGACTCATGACCTTGAATTAGCAGCTATTATATTTGCTATGAAAATATGGTGTCACTATTTGTATGGAGTTTATGTTGTCATATTCACGGATCATAAGAGTATGCAATATTTATTCAAGCAAAAAGAATAGAATTTGAGATAGCGGAGGTGGCTCGAATTGTTAAAAGACTATGATGTTGATATTCTACACCATAGTGGTAAGGCAAATATTGTAGCTGACACGTTAAGTCGGAAATCAATGGGCAGTCTACGGCATGTGGGAATTGATAAATTGGAGATGACTAATGACTTATACCGGCTGACCAGTTTAAGTATACAATTTCTTGATACCGGCGATCGAGGAACCATAGTTCGGAATGCCACTGAATTCTTGTTAGTGGCCGAAGTAAAGGCACGACAATTCGACAATATAGTCTTGGTGGAAATAAAAGAAATCATTCCCTTCTAGAAAAATTAGCTGTTCGAGTTATCCGATGACGAAATCCTTAATTATAAGGGTCGGTTGTGTGTGCCCAATGTCAAGGGACTCCGAGCACAGATCTGGGGACAATCACAAAACCCGATACTTTATTCATCTAGGGTCAATCAAGATGTATCATGACCTTCGACAGTTATACTTGTGGAACAACATGAAGAGGAACATTGCTGAATACGTCCCTCAGTGTCCAAATTGCCAACAAGTTAAAGCTGAACACTAGAAGCCAGGGGGATTGCTTCATAATATGGAAATCCCGACCTGAAAATGGGATATAATCAACATGGACTTTGTTACCGGATTACCACATTCTTGCCGAAAGTTTGATTCCATATGGGTTATTGTGGATAGACTCACAAAATCAGCTCATTTCTTGCATGTCAAAACCACGTTTTCAGCTGAGGATTATACCAAATTATACATTAAGGAAATAGTTCGACTTTATAGAGTTCTGATTTCTATTATATCAGACAGAGTGCCCAATTTACCACTAACTTCTAGTGATTATTCCAAAAAGGTTTAGGTACAAGGATCAATCTTAGAAAATTTTTCCATCCACAGACAGATGCCAAGCTGAACGCACCATTCAGATTTTTGAGGACATGTTACGATCCTGTGTACTAGATTTCAAAGGAAGCTGGGAAGATCCTCTACCGCTCATTGAGTTTGCTTATAATAACAACTATAATTCTTGCATCCGGATGGCATCATATGAAGCTCTATATGGACGAAAGTGCAGATCTCCTATCAGCTAGTTTGAGATTGGTGAAACAAAATTATTGGGTCCTGATTTAGTGCAACATGCCGTAGAAAAGGTGAGAATGATTCAAGGTTGATTATTAACCTCTCAAAGCAAGCAAAACTCCTACTCTGATAACCAACGTCAAGATTTAGAATTCTCGGTGTGACATTGGGTATTCTTGAAGGGGTCACCTCTGAAAGGTGTGATGGGATCTGGTAAGTAAGGCAAACTCATCCCCTAGTATATCGGACCATATCAAATTATTAAGAGAATCAGCCAAGTAGCTTACAAGCTTGAGTTACCCCTGAAGTCAGGCGTAGTGCGTCCGGTGTTCCATATGTCCATGATTCGTAAGTTCTTGGGTGATCCATCTAGCATACAAAGGATTCGTATTATGAGAAAATTTCAATATCTATCCTAGATCGTCAAGTTTGCAAGCTGTTAAGCAAGGAGGTAACTTTTATTAAGGTACTTTGGAGGAAAAATAATGTAGAAGAAATGACATAGGAGGCTGAAGAGGATATGAAATATAGATACCCTAATGTCACGACCCAAAATCCGTTAGAGGTCGTGATGGCGCCGGACACCATTCAGGCAAGCCAACACTAAATAGTTAATTAAATTCTCATTTTAATATTTTTGAAATCGTAAATTTACTTTAATTTATCTATTAAAAGATGAATTTGAAGAATACATACAATGTTTTCCAATTTCAATATTGAACATCCCATAAGTTTCCCAGAACCTGGCATCACAAGTGCATGAGCATTTTCTAGGAGTTTAAAATAAAATACAATAACTGTCCGGAATACAAATTTGGACAGGAAAGAAAATACAATACTCTGAAGAAGATTCTGCTGGCTGCATATCGTATATAAGATGCAGCTCACCTAATTCCCCATAAAAATCACGCCTCTGCGCCCACAAGGCCACTAGTCATATATGTACCTGCACAAAACGTGCAACAAGTGTAGTATGAATACGTAAATCAATGCGTACCCAGTAAGTATCCAGCCTAACCTGGAAGAAGTAGCGACGAGGGGTCGACTTCGATACTTACTATGGGCTATAAGTAAATAGAATAATATCATTAAATTAGACATGGATTACTTAATACGATTGCAAGCCCATTATTCTGAAGTAAATAAGCCATTCTTTTATAATTAAGAACTCTCTAAATTGATTTCTCATTATTTAACAATTTATCTCAGGCCGAGAAGGCAATATCAATTATTACAATTTCCAAATCAATCAATTAAATCATGCGCAAATCATGTCGAGGTCGTACGTCCCGATCCAACAAATATTTAAAATGTGCACTGCCAGAGGGTCGAATGGCGCGAACCATATATGCATCTATTTACTACCGAGGTGCTCGGCCCGATCCACAAACAACAATTATTTTCAAGAAAACACAAGTTTCTCGTTTACAGTCAAGTATCTCATACAAACCTTCAAGTAGGTGAATTTAATCTCATACAATTCTTTTATCAATTTCTATCATGACTAAGTGATTTTATTAGCAAGTAAGGGCACAAACATTCCGAGTATAGCATGATACGGATCCTAAAATACCCGTACAATAGCATAATAGTAGCTACGTACGGACTCTCGTCACCTCGTACGTACGTAGTCCCCACAATTAGGTACAAACATTTATTTAATTTACCTATGGGGTTAATTCCCTCTTACAAGGTTAGAGAGGAGACTTACCTCGCTCCGAAGTTCCATAACCGGCTCTCAAGCCATTCAAACAACTTGAATCGATGCACAATGCTCCAAAGCTAGCCAATAATTATGCAAACCCATTAATATATACTCAAATACTCAATATAATCCAATTATAACAATTTCTAACCCAGATCGAAAAGTCGATAAAAACACCCTCGGGCCTATGTGCCCGGATTCCGAATATTTTCGAAGATAATCATTACCCATAACCTTATGAACTCAAATATATGTTTTATTCTCAATTCCAAGCCCAATTTCGTAGTCAAAATCCAAAAATACCAAATTTTAGGTCTTCTACCAAAACCCCACAATTTATACTAATTTCCATGTTTAAAGCCTTATACAAACCATGTATTTAACTTATAATAAGTGGAAATCACTTACCTTGGCATAAATGATGAAGATGGAGCTCCAACATCGCCCCAAGACCGACTCCCATGGAGAAATTAAAGTGAAAATGGCCAAAATGCTCGTTTTAAAACATCTAACAGCCCTGTCTGATTCCTTCTTCACGATTGCGGGAACACCTTCGCGATCGTGAAGACCAAATTCTGTTGTCCCAACTTCTCTTCTACGCGAATGCGACAACTGCGATGCGATCGCGAACCTCTGCCTGATCAACCTACGCGAACGCGAGCCGAGCTCCGCGAAAGCGAAGGCCAAACCTTCATGCCTCAGACCAATGCCTTCCGCGATCGCGTACCTTCCCCTGCGATCGCAAAGAACAACTTCGCCAGCTCCCAGTCAGCACTATGCGATCGCGTGCCCATCCATGCGATCACGATGAACAACCCAAACACGAGAAACCAGCAATCATAAACAAGGGGAATTTGGTCTGAAACCATCCCGAAACACACCCGGTCCCCCCGGGACCCCAACCAATCATACCAACGAGTCCCATAACACATTACGAACTTGCTCGAGACCTCAAATCGCATCCAACAACATCAAAATCATGAATCGCACCCCAATTCAAACTTAATAAACTTTGAAACTTCAAATTTCTACAATCGATATCAAAACCTATGAAATCACGTTCGATTGACCTTAAATTTTGCACACAAGTCATAATTAACATTACGGACCTATTTCAACTTCCAGAATCGGATTCCGACCCCCATATCAAAAAGTCCACTTCCGGTCAAACTTTTAAAAACCTTCAAATTTCTAACTTTAGCCAAATAACTCCAAAATGACCTACGGACCTCCAAATCTACTTCCGGATGTGCTCCCAATACCGGAATCACCATACGGGGCTATTCCCAGACTCGGAATCCCAAAAGGACACCTATAACATTGAAATGCACTTCAACCCAAATTTATGAAATGCTTCCAAAATGCCAACTTCCATAATAGGCGCTGAAATGCTCCTGGTCATCCAAAACCCGATCCGGACACATGCCCAAATCCAAAATCATTATACGAACCTGTTGGAACCTTCAAATCCTGATTCCGAGGCCATTTACTCTAAAACCCAATCTTAGTCAATTCTTCCAAATTAAAGCTTTCGAAATGAGAATTTTCTTTCCAAATCAACTCTGAACTTCCGAAATTTCAATTTCGACTACGCATACAAGTCATAATATCTGAAGTGAAGCTACTCATGGCCTCAAACCGCCGAACGACATGCTAGAGCTCAAAACGACTGGTCAGGTCGTTACATTCTCTCCCACTTAAACATATGTTCGTCCTCTAACGTGCTAAGAACTGCGCTGGAGTTGTCTGAAATCACTGTTTAACACCTCGTGCACCTACACGTGCTACCACAACTGAGTTGAGCACATTAGCTCGAGCCAGTCTGAAGATTCTCCCTTTTTACTTAGCCAAATAAGCCTTAGAGTCCAATTCCAACATCCGGAATCCTCTGCTAGGCCTGTTCCCATCATACGAACATCGTATCAATCATCATACGATGTACCAAAAACATGACCGCATTCCTTTGCTGAATTCACACCATGCACCGCATAATTCACATGACCATAATAACATCCTCTGATAACAATAGCCGAAATTCCACGAATCTTATGCTCACCATGCACCTCATGACATATATAAGTCTAGTTCCAATTCTTGCAATACCGCCACGATGGAAGAGACGTGTAGAAATCCATAACCAACTGCCGAGTCAACAAATCATTGAGTCTCTCCTCCTGACTAGAATCATCACCCCATTATAAGCAAATAATGGTATTTGCTCTTTACTATACTTCATATAATCCGATCGCACTGATCCCGAATCCAATAATCTCGTCTCACCCAGCATAAGATGTTCAGGCAATAAGCTACCTCAGATGCTGCCAAAAAGTCTCATGTGATGCCACAATATGCCAATAAGCTACGAAGTCAACGTGATGCATGAGGAAAATAAACTCTGGAAAGAACTACTCAACCCACGTAACTAACTAGACAACCAAAAAGTTATTATGAACCTTCCTCAGAAAATGGGACACAAAACACACAAAATAGAATATAGGGGAATGTACTCAACATCACACTGTTACGGCGCGCAACCCGATCCAAACGTAAAATCTATATAAGGAGATACTTACCGAGCTAGAATGCTCATTATTACAAAATACCCGAATATCGGCCACAAGCACGCTAAGTGTATAATATCATCCCTGGGGAGACAGATAGCGCCATACGCTACAAAACTCGAGCACAACTAAGGTGCGATATATGATCTGAATCTCGAGAGTCATCCCGCTCACATAACACCATCGCTACGCGGAACCTCAACACATAGGAAATTTATCAAGTCGTTCCACAACTCACACGGCACAATATAGTATTACATGAAATAGTCGACGATGAAATAACATCCGATGTCCGAATACTTCTCCATAAGGAGCGCTATGCTGAAATGAACACATCCGGCCTGACATAGAGCCCATATTCACTTTTAAATCCATCCACATACCTCAAGCTGATTCTGATCGCATTGTACTAGGCTAATAACCTTTCAAGGGTCCATAATAACCCCTCTTTACCATAACACATAAGAACAACCATCATAACCGGAACAACTTCCACAGTCCACCACCAAATGAACCGAGCGCCCTCCAGGCATAAATTCCCAATTAGCAATATTACAAAAATCTTCATACTTGGTTTCCATTCTTCAATCAATCAAGTGACTACATGTCACACTTATACAATCTTCCCGTGGGATATGTTCCCATGACCTTCCGCACCAGGTAACAAGTCTGTACATTCATACTACCGGCCACACCAATCGCTGTAAAGCAAATTCAAGAATCTGCATTCAGTATGCAAAGCCTCTTCACACCAGGCACTGATCTCAGGTGACGCCAAAGACAATACCAGCTTACTCTAACCATCTAAATCCTTTCCCGCTCATCCAAGCTCTTGACATTCTTGTCGATACCAAACTGCAACCTTGATCCTCAACTTCTGAATCCCATGTCGATCACTGCACTTAGTCAAGCCAATGCATAAGAGTACAAGAATTTCATCTTAACTTCTGAACTACTAATAGGGTAAACACTTCACCATATAGAAACCTTTTACTTAACTGATTCCAAGAGAACCATCTCAACTCGCGACTGAATCCTCATATCTGCAGAAAATACCAACCTCAAGTAGTGGTCTAAACCACCACAATCCTTCTGGGATCCGTCTACACCTAACATGCCATAATGCTCGAATGCCCCCAAATAAAATAAATTATGGTGGCCGTCAAACCTCGCACGTACCGCCACAAATCACATACACAACTCAACACGTTGAAAGAGCTTATCATTGCCAGCATCATGCCAATTCAACCATTGCCAACCAAAACCCGACTTCTCCTAATTTACTCTGGATCTTCCTTAGAAATAACAACAACCCCTTTATTAATATAACGAACTCAATCCACACTCATCTCGAGTGACCCCATTTCACGAGACCACATTGTCCCCAAAACCAACGAACCATTTCATACCCTCCTTTTGCGCATAATCGCGTCTTCAACTGACACACCCATTCTGATGATTCTTCTATAAATCCAAAGTTATTTTCTTCCATTCCTCCAATGCTACACTACAACTCGAAGATAACGTAGAACACTCCAAGCCCCTTTCATAATCTGCTGCAAAAGATCGATACTTAACCATACGACAAGCTCGAAATCCTTAGGCACCGCACTTTAACTTTTGAATCCACTAGGACCATTGTTAAGAGTCACCCACTCTGACTTGGTCCCGAATATAATCAACTCCAAGGCTCTGCTAGCACATGAGCACCCTCTCAAAGAAGCACCTGGCCGAATCATCTTCATTGTAAATCGCCTCTACACGAAGCATAAATCTTGAGTCTTCCTAAAGCCAGAGCATGAATCGATAAGGCCAACTATAGCACATATTCCTCAAATTGCTTGCCCAAATTACCATTGATGTTCTCTTTCCTTAGTCTTAATAACCCATCAATATGCCGATAACCAGAAACCGCACTAGTTGACAATTACACAATCCAATCATAGACGGCGGGGCTCTCCCACTTAGCCTGAAGCTACCATTGCATAATCCTGGAACCCACCAAGATTCCTTATCTCCTATTGACATGATCTTGCACAATCAAACCGCCAAATTCCTCGAAATCCTTCCATTAACCTTTAATGAACACTCCGAACCACTAGCCATATTTACATATTCAATCTCTTACCGGGTAGCCAGTAGAATTCTTCACAGAAGCTTCGTCAACACCACGCGACCGCTAACCTGCTCACAGGAGATAACCCACCTGTGGAAATTATATGCCGACATACTCCAACGTCGCTGCACTGGGTATAATTACTACGAAATTAGTAGACCATCCTGAGTCCGAGCTCATTCACCAGCTGTCAAATCCGTTCACTCCTCATGGACATCAACTAAAAAGTGCGACAGTACATTCCCATCCAAGGTCATGTTGTATCCTTCTTCATATCAAGTAACTCCTTTCTGTTGTATCAAATCTCCTGCCGTATAATAGCCAATATTTCAAATAAGTCTGTAGATGCAATCACCGTCTACCATAATTCCCAAATCACTCTAAACTTTCCTCAAGGCGTGTAGCTATCCTAACACAGAACCCACGTGCTACTCTGCCACATGTCCTTTCTCATCCTTCGCTGCCGAGTTGTTGCCTTAACTTAAATTCATCTCTGTATCACCCGAACCAACAGATCACCGCCAACTCTAAACCTCCCCGAAGATCATCTTCCTTGAGCCATCAACATTAGGATTACCGATTCGATTCTGAACCACTGCACATTGCGATTTCTGACAACTGTTTCCCCGACACTATTTTACACTACCCTGCCCCGAAGGCAAATTGATGAAGACCGTAACATCGGCGAACTTAACACATTATAACCAATCAAGGACGATGACGCCACATCACAGGCGAAGATTCCACCACGCTCGAAAATATCGAGTCCCGCTACTCCATCAACCTAAGTCTGAACATTTTCAGTTCGATTGCCTTTTCTCCGTCGGAAGTAAAATACCGAATCTCTGAATCATGCACTGAGTAACCCTCCTTTCAAATCATTCACTGCCCCGAGACATAGGCAAGCATCCTACCATCACCTCAATACTGTGCGATAACAACTCATGAGCATCACAGCAACTTGTGCATAGCCTCAAAGCTCTCAGAAGTACAGCTACTGAGCTGAAATGACAGAATATCCTTCCACAAGGTGACGACAATAGCCCAATCAACTACGTAGGGAGAAACACCCCACATTATCTGTAGTACCATTACAATTCCTCAATTCTCGATCGATAGCAAGCGCTTCACGTCGCATAAGATTGAATGGGAAGGAAATGAAAGCATAAGCCTCAAAGGAATCAAATCGCACGATGAAAATCAAGAAGGAAAGTGCTCTTAACAGCCCTGTAGCCTATCGAAGATAAGTACAGATGTCTCCGTACCGATCCGCAAGAATCTACTAGACTCGCTCATGACTCGTGAGACCTAAGTGAACCTAGTGCTCTGATACCATGTTGTCACGACCCAAAATTCATTAGAGGTCGTGATGGCGCTGGACACCACTGTCAAGCAAGCCAACACTGAATAGTTAATTAAATTCTCATTTTAATATTTTTGAAATCGTAAATTTACTTCAATTTATCTAGTAAGAGATAAATTTATAGAATAAATACAATATTTTCCGATTTCAATACTGAACAACCCATAACTTTCCCTGAACCCGGTGTCACAAGTGCATGAGCATTTTCTAGAAGTTTAAAATAAAACACAATAATTGTCCGGAATATAAATTTGGACAGGAAAGAAAATACAATACTCTGAAGGAAACTCTGCTGGTTGCGGATCGTATATAAGATGCAGCTCACCTAAATCCCCATAATAACTGCGCCCACAAGGCCACTAGTCATATATGTACCTGCACAAAACATGCAGCAAGTGTAGTATGAGTATGTAAATCAATGCGTACCCAGTAAGTATCCCGCCTAACCTCAAAAACGTAGTGACGAGGGGTCGACTTCGACACTTACTATGGGCTATAAGTAAATAGAATAATATCATTAAATTAGATATGGATTAATTAATACGGTTGCAAGCCCATTATTCTGAAGTAAGTAAGCCGTTCTTTTATAATTAAGAAATTTCCAAATTAATCCATTAAATCATGCGCAAATCATGCCGAGGTCGTACGGCCCGATCCAACAAATATTTAAAATGTGCACTGCCAGAGGGTCGAATGGCGCGAACCATATATGCATCTATTTACTACCGAGGTGCTCGGCCCGATCCATAAATAATAATTATTTTCAAGAAAACACAAGTTTCTCATTTATAGTCAAGTATCTCATACAAACCTTCAAGTAGGTGAATTTAATCTCATACAATTCTTTTATCAATTTTTATCATGACTAAGTGATTTTATTAGCAAGTAAGGGCACAAACATTCCGAGTATAGCATGATACGAGTCCTAAACTACCCGTACAATAGCATAATAGTAGCTACGTATGGACTCTCATCACCTCGTACGTACGTATCCCCCACAATTAGGTACAAACATTTATTTAATTCATCTATGGGGTTAATTCCCTCTTACAAGGTTAGAGAGGAGACTTACCTCGCTCCGAAGTTCCATAACCGGCTCCCAAGCCATTCAAACAACTTGAATCGATGCACAACGCTCCAAATCTAGCCCATAATTATGCAAACCCATTAATATATACTCAAATATTCAATATAATCCAATTATAACAATTTCTAACCCCGATCGAAAAGTCGATAAAAATCGCCCTCGGGCCCACGTGCCCGTATTCCAAATTTTTTTGAAGATAATCGTTACCATAACCTTATGAACTCAAATATATAATTTATTCTCAATTCCAAGCCCAATTTCGTGGTCAAAATCCATAAATACCAAATTCTAGGTATTCTACCAAAACCCCACAATTTATACTAATTTCCATGTTCCAATCCTTATACAACCCATGAATTTAATTTATAATAAGTGGGAATCACTTACCATGGCATAGATGATGAAGATGGAGCTCCAAAAGCGCCCCAAGACCGGCTTCCATGGAGAAAATGAAGTGAAAATTGCCAAAAATCCCGTTTTAAAACATCTCACTGCCTAGTCCGATTCCTTCTTCGCGGTCGCGGGAATACCTTCGCGATCGCGAAGACAAAATTCTGCTGTCCCAACTTCTCTTCTACACGAACGTGACAACTGCGATGTGATCGCGAACCTCTGCCTGATCAACCTACGCGAACGCGAGCCTAGCTCCTCGAACGCGAAGGCCAAACCCTCATGCCTCAGACCAATGCCTTCCGCGATCGCTTACCTTCCCCTGCGGTCGCGAAGAACAACTTCGCCAGCTCCCAGTCATCACTATGCGATCACGTACCCATATACGTGATCGCGATGAACAACCCAAACACCAGAAACCAGCAATCATAAATAAGGGGAATTTTGTCTGAAACCATCCTGAAACACATCTGGGCCCCCCGGGACCCCAACCAATCATACCAACGAGTCCCATAATACATTACGAACTTGCTCGAGACTTCAAATCGCATCCAACAATATCGAAAGCATGAATCGCACCCCAATTCAAACTTAATGAACTTTGAAACTTCAAACTTCTACAATCGATGTCGAAACCTATCAAAGCACGTCCGATTGACCTCAAATTTTGCATACAAGTCATAATTGACATTACGGACCTATTCCAACTTCCAAAATCGGATTCCGACCCCGATATCAAAAAGTCCACTTCCGGTCATACTTCTCAAAAACCTTCAAATTTCTAACTTTAGCCAAATGACTCCAAAATGACCTACGGACCTTCAAATTCACTTCCGGGCGCGCTCCCAATACCGGAATCACCATACGGAGCTATTCTCAGGCTCGGAATCCCAAACAGACACTGATAACATTAAAATGCACTTCAACCCAAATTTATAAAAATTTTCCAAAATGCCAACTTCCATAATAGGCGCCGAAACGCTCTCGGGTCATCCAAAATCCGATCCAGACACACGCCCAAATCCAAAATCATCATACGAAAATGTTGGAACCTTCAAATTTCGATTCCGAGGCCGTTTACTCTAAAACTCAATCTTAGTCAATTCTTCCAACTTAAAGCTTTCGAAATGAGAATTGTCTTTCCAAATCAACTCTGAACTTCTGAAATTTTAATTCTGACTATGCGTACAAGTCATAATACCTGAAGTGAAGCTGCTCATGGCCTCAAACCGTTGAACGACGCACTAGAGCTCAAAACGACTGGTCGGGTCGTTACACCTAATTCGTTCCATACTACGGGAGATAATGTTGGGACTACTATAGTAGGGACAACACAAGATACCACGGAAGATGATTGCAGAATTTTGCAGGAGTGACCGCGATTCAACATTTGATGACGAATGTTAGGAATGGGGTATGTTGTTACACCAAACACTTTTACCCACATATGAAGTTAAAAATTAATTAGGTTTTGGCACAACCAATCGGCTGGTGACACGTTATGGGGACAAAAAGGCTATTACATTTGATCAAATTGTGCCAGTTGGCGTACCGGGTGCAGTGGTCGGGGCGTAGTGACCTGTTTGGCACTTGGGGTAATGGAATTTCTAGACTTGATCTAAAAAGGCAGTGCATCTTTCTTCTCTCACATTCTACATAATATTACCAACTTTAGTTTTTCCCAAAAACGCTCTCAAGCTCTCTTTAAGAGCTCTTAATGATTCATGACCAAATCAAAAACGTACCTAGTAGGATTTAACTAAAAGATCTCGTGATCGTCAGTGTATCATCTACCTTCTTGTTGTACTGATGTTGGAGACTCCTTGGAGGTAGAGGTAATCACCATAGAAGTGTAAGAAATCAGAAAGCGTAGTTAGTCCTTTAACAATATATGTAAGATAGTTTTCTTTCTTGGCATATCTTGATCAAAGCGTTTCTTTCTGAATAATCCATATGTGGTAAGACTGAATTGTTCTAAGCCTTTCTTGACAATATTGTTCATGCTCTTGCATGTTCTGTACCGATGGCATTCTCTTTCCAGTCTGAGATGTTTCCGGATAATATCTTGAGGTTGTGAAATGTAATTCATTCTGAATCTAATCTTGATATCTCTTGAAACTAATGTTGCATTTTACTTATATATGTATCTATTTTACTCTACCGAGCAATGCTATAGTCGGCCTGGTACGACAACTATTGTACAACTACTGATCAGTTGGGTATGATGAGAGATGGTGAGACATGATGTGAAGTATTTATCGAGTCCTTGTTTGGCCGGGTACGACCGGGTCCTCTACGAGACCGTACAAAATGATGTGATATGAAATATTACCGAGCCCTCTTGAGATCGGGTACGCTAAGTTTTGTTGAGATTGAGTACAACCAAGATCTCCCGATGTCGGGTATGATAGAGTCCTCTTGAGGCCGGTACGACCGAGACCTCCTGAGGCAGAGTACAATGTAATGAAGACATGACTTTATCGAGTTCCCTCTAAGGCCGAGTACGATATGAGATGATATTCTCTAAACAACGGTTGAATAATATTATATTATATTTATTGCATAGCTCCAATAAATGGATTGATTTTTACAAAACTTGCATACATTAATGATTCATGGTTACTGCAGTGCACGCCCCTGTGGTTTGTCTTTGGTGTTCAGGTTGAAATTGTGTATTCATACCTTTTATATTATGCTTTATGTTTACATACATTATCAGCCTTACATATTCAATACATCTTTCGTACTGACGCCTCTTTCTTTTGGGCGTTATGTTCATGACCACAAGTAAAAATAGATCCAGGGACGTCCCTTCCCAGTAGGGTGTATGTTTCAATTGGTGGTTGTCGCTGTCACGACCCAAAATCTCACCACATGTGTCGTGATAGCACTTAGTCGCTAAGACTAGGTAAGCTCATTATAGTTACTATTCAAGCCTTTTTTTAAAAAGAAATTTAATACAAGTGTCGAAACCAAAAGCGGAAACAAATATAACAACCTCCCAAGACTGGTAATACTTAGTCACGAACTCTAACTGAATACATGCAATGATCTCAAGGATCGAATATACAATATAGTTTGAATAAGAGTTGACAGTACAGTAAAATGGAAAGACTCCAAGGGACTGCGATGACCAACCAGCCCTACCTTGAATCCTTGTTATCACACTCTAATCTTTGTCCGAATCCGATATCTCCAATACCTGGCTCTGCACAAAAATGTGTAAAATTATAGTATGAGTACACCACAGTCGGTACCTTGTAAGTATCAAGACTAACCTCGGTGGAGTAGTGACGAGGTACAGTCAAGATACTCACTAGTCAAATAACATGCAGTATACGATAGTACTCGAAAACAACTAGCAATGATAGCAACAAAAATCAACCAGTGATATAAACAGCAAGGCAACAAAAAACACCATAATTATTGCTCAAACGAATAGGGAACACAAGTACAACCAATTAATCAAGTCCTTCAAATAAAAGTCTTTTGAATATAATTCTTTCAAATAAATATCTTTCGAATATACTTCTAACAAGTAAATATCTTTCGAATATAATTCTTTCAAATAAATACCTTTAGAATATAATTCTTTCAAATAAAAGTCACTCTGTGACACCTCATTTCATAATCATAAACCACGGGTCTCAGCCCATTTTCATATTTTCGTAACATAGGTCTCAGCCCACTTTCATATTTCCATGGCACCTCGTGCCCATATTTCTATCATAACCGCATGGACAACTCATGTGCCAATAATAAAAATTATTATATTTCTCTGGTACCTCGTACCCATATTTCATATCACATCTGCACGGATAGTTTACGTGCCAATAAAATAATTATTATATTTCCCCGGCACCTCGTATCCATATTTTGTTTCACACTTGTACGGACAGTTCACGTGCCAATAACATAATATGCCCCGCAATTTCCACAGGCTCACAATTTCAATATAGATCTGACTATTATCAAGTTTAACGAAACAACAAGACAAGTTGCACAAGATATAAAAATAAACACAAGGAAAATCATAACATCACATGAAATATACCAACGCAATAACCCCACATCATCATATAAAAATCACAAACACAATAAACCCACACCATCACATATCATCCCACATAATAGCCACCCTTATCTCTCATATAGCCACCCTTATCTCTCCTATAGCCACCCGTATCACTCCATAAAATAGCCACCCTTATCCCTCCACCCTGACAATATCAATAGACACCCTTATCGCTCATATAGCCACCCTTATCTCTCCTATATCCACCCTTATCTCTCCTTATGATAGCCTCCCTTATCGCTCTGTATATTAGCCTCCCTTATCTCTCCTCCCATACAATACCCCAACACACATAACAATAGTGAAATGCCACCCTTATGTCCGCATATTATCAATAGTGAAATGACACCCCTATGTCCGCATATTATCAACAGTGGAATGTCACCCTTATGTCCGCATAATAATAACTCAAATCACACAATAATTTATACGGAATTTTATCATAACAACACAACACAACCAATTCATATCACAAATTACCCATAGGCCATAACCATTTCCAAAGATACAACGAAATCAATTAATTTCACAGCAAATAGCCCAAGGCTCCACACAACGTATTTAAAATCTCAAAAACAACAACAATGATGGAAAAGTAACTCAGCATAGGACAACGCCTTCTTTAATCCAAATCTTCGATAAATATATTAATGCCTTTTTTAAAAAAATTATTTAATTAGTTATTTGTAGAGGAAAAATCCATAATGTAATTATTTCCAGGAAATGTCAACTCAACAAAAACACGGAATTCACATAAAAATTAAAGTGTCAATCACACCAAATTATCATATAAAACAAATTTGACAAACAAAGAATGATGCATGACAAATAAAGGATTAATAAATACCAACAATTTTCAATTTAATACATACAAATGCCTAAGACTTTAAACCAAAAAAATTTGCACATATAAGCCTGCGTACGTACTTGTCACCTCGCGTAGACGGCTTTCACATTTCACAAAACGGCACATACGACTCAACGACTAAGGGGTAATTCCCTCTCTTAAGGTTAGGCAAGATACTTACCTTTTTGGAGTTATGTCGATATTCCAAATTAGCGTTCTCGCTTGGAATGACCTCCGAACGGCTCAAATCTATCCAAATTAATTGCATAACTTCATTAAAATTCACCGAAAACTATTCCGGAAAATATAACGTCGTCTTAAAATTTCACATTAAAAAGTCAACCCGGAAGTCAACGCGAGGCCCGCCTCTTGGAACCTGACAAAATTTTCACGCAATCTGAACACCCATTCCGATACGAGTTTAACCATACCAATTTTATCAAATTTTGATAACGAATCGACCTCCAAATCTTAAATTTCCGATTTTTGAAAGATTTTGTAAAAATCTCAATTTCTTCCATTTAAATCCGAAATAAATGATGAATATAACCAAGGATTTAAGAAATATAATCACTTCCGGATATAGAACACTTACTCAAGTCGAAGTTGTGAAGAAATCCTCAAAATCGCCCAAGAACCGAGCTCCAAGAATTCCAATCGAAAATGACGAAATGACCATTTTTGGTCCTTATGTTTCTGCCCAGTTCCGCTTATGCAGACAAGTTTGTCGCATATGCGGCTTCGGTTTTGCGAGCCAAATGCGCATTTGCGAATCCCAACAGTCCACTGCCCAGTAGGAGCTCGCATATGCGTAACACATTTCGCATCTGCGATGTCTCTTCTACGACAAAACAATTGCTTCTGCGAATGCCCAACTGCCTCAATCCGCTTCTGCGTTCCAGTGGTCGCTTTTGCGATCATGCAGGTGTGGAAAATACGTCGCACCTGGGACCTCTGTTCAGTCCCCCCTACCAGTCGCTTATGCGAGCTTAACCTCTCTTCTACGAGATCGCACCCGCACCCATAATTTTGCAGGTGCGATTGCATCAGCTGCTGCCCAGAAACAGCTTCAGCAACAGAAATTCCAGCAGCTTCAACAAGTCGCCAAACGATCCGAACCCCATCCGAAACTCATTTGAGCCACTCGGGACCTTGTCCAAATATACCAATAAGTCCCGTAACATACCACAGACCTACTCAGTGTTTCAAATTACATCAAACAACGTTGAAATTATGAAATCGTGCCTCGAATCGAATTATGAGTTTTCAATTCTTCCAACTTCTATAATTTGCGCCGAAACATACTAATTCAATCCGGAATGACCCCAAATTTTGCACGCAAGTAATGAATGACATAACGAAGCTATTCAAATTTTCAAAATCTAAATCCGAGCCCGATATCAATCATGTCAACCTTCGGTCAAATTTTTAAATACTTCAAAACTTCAACTTTCTAATTTTCGCCAAAATACGCCGAATTGTCCTACGGACTTAATATATGCCTAAGTCCGAAATCACCATAGGAAACTATTGGAATCATCGAAACACCATTCCGGAGTCATTTACACAAAATTCAAATCTTCGATCAACTCTTTTCGTTTAAGCTTCTTAAATAAAAATTGTTCCTCCAAGCTGATCCCGAATCGTCCGAAGACCAAATTCGACCACACACGCAAGTCATAATACACATTACGATGCTGCTCTGGAACTTAAGTCATTGTACGGGGCGCAAATTCTCAAAACGACAAGTTGGGTCGTTACATTCTCCCCCTCTTAAACATGCGTTCGTCCTCGAACGTGCCAAGAATCTTTTTGAGGATATTAAATTACTGAGTGTATTCTTACACACATACTCGCGGATGATTCTACTTTACCGCAAATTAACATGGGCCCGACAGCACCATCTCAGTTGAGATTATTTCTCCTATTAACACTTACAAACCTTAGAACCAAATTTCTTACACTCCAAACATTTTTAAAAGGCCTGATTTTCATATCAACATACGACATTAGTCTCAACCGGCTATAGCAACTCGTGCCTACACTCGCACGGTACATTCATACGACGTAATACATCATACATATGCCCAAAATGATAACTCCGGCCACAATGGCTGCCCATAATCAGTTATAGCACCGGAAATTAATCTCATCTCAATTCAAGCATTGTTTCAAACCTTCACAATACTGACAACGATTTGAGGAACATGAAAATCTCGTAATTATTCACCCGAATCATCGAATCACATTTAACACCACCTCGGCACATACTTCGTAGGCTAAAACACAATAAACACAATACAATTATGGCTAAATATACATAAAGAAACATATAAAAGAAATATCAAATAAGCCTAACAGGCATGACTCCCTACTAGTACTATAATGCCGATAAATTTCACAAAGGAGAATGTAAAACATATGAATTTAACCACAAGGATCTCATCCTGATATAACTTCCACCGCGGCACGTAGCCCGGTTCAAGCATATCAATTCACATTAACACGCGAGGATTCCATCCTCAGTTCTGAATCACAAGTATTATGCACGTAGTGCCAACTGAAACTTTCCATCTCTTTTTCTTCTTTAAATAAATTTTGATAACTAATTTTCATAACACATAGTGAACCCCCATATCAGTAGGGCAATCAAATTCACCAATTTTAATCAAACTATCCCGAATTTACATCAAAATTCATTGTAGTGAGTAATAAAAAGTCACTTTTGGACCCATAGCCCTTAATAGTGTACAAAACAAAAATGATAGACACGGGCTAACACCATCAAATCTCCCAACAAGGATAAACACATAAGCAGAGTATATGATTACGAAGCTCACCCATAAGTGAAGTATGATAGGAGGACTCGCCTCCGTACACAGAACCGAATCGAGTTAAGAAAATATTCCTTTATAACAAATCAAGATCATACTTGTAATGACACCATTTGGTGTAGCGGCCTCAGCCATACCATGGCAAATATCTCAACGGGTCGGGCCTCCCCCTCTAGGGCGCCCTCTACCCGCATGTCCTCCACCCCTAACTGGATATGTAGGTGGAGTAGTAACTGAAATGGGGTCCGTAGCCTGAGTGCCCTGATGAAATCTGCCTTTCCCAAGCCTGGGACAATCTCTCATGATGTGCCTAGTATCAACACACTCATAACAACCCCTCCGCGGTCGCGGCTACTCGTACTGAGTCTGTGCCGAATAACTGGAATAACCACTGTAAGAATCTTATGTCGGTGGTGCACTATAATAACTTGTTGGAGCCCCCCGAGTAATCTGATGTGCGGACAGAGCTGGCCGACTGCTCAAGCCTCCGCCATAATGGGTCATAGTTGAAGAGTAAAATCCACTAAACCCTCCAGAGCTTCGAAACCTTTTGGCCTCCTTAGACTCTCTTTCCTCACCTATAACACGCTCAATCCTTCTCGCAATCTCCACTACTTGTTAAAATGGAATATCAATCTGCAACTCTCGAGCCATACATATTTTAAGATCATAATCGAGCCCCTCAATGAATATGCGAACTCGTTCTCTGACTGTAGGAACCAAAATAGGTGCATGACGGGCTAACTCACTAAACCTTATGGCATATTCTGACACTCTCATGGTGTCCTGATGCAACCGTTCAAACTCTGTGCGCCACGCATCCCGGAGAGTCTAGGGAACAAACTCTTTCAAAAACATCTTTGAAAATTAAGCCCAAGTTGGTGGTGTTGCATCGGCTGGTCTACCCTCTTCATAAACTTGCCACCATCGATATGTTGCTCCTGACAGCTGAAATGTAGTAAAGGCAACTCCGCTCACTTACACAATACCCATGGTGTGGAGAATACGGTGACACTTTTCTAGAAATCCTTGGGCATCCTCGGTAGCTGTGCCACTGAAGGTAGGTGAACTATACCTCTTAAATCTCTCAGGTCTCTTTTTTTCTTCTTCTGATACATCTGGCCTGACCTCAGGCTGAATCGGATAACAGGTTGTACCGATAATATACCCGGAACCTGACCAATGTGAACCTGCTGCTCTTGAGTACGGGCGGTAGGAGTCTGAACTCCTCCCTCAATCTGTGAAATTTTTGATGAAACGGAGATCAATTCCGCCTGAGTTAATGTACCAAACACGTTCAGGAACTGTGTTAAAGTCTCCTGAAGTCCGGGGGTAACAACAGGTGTCTCTGGTGCATGTCCCCCAACCGGAGCTACTGGTGGCTCCTCGACTACTGCTCTGACAGGTGTTCTAGTTGCGGCACGTGCCCTTCCTCGGCCTCTACCTCAGCCTCGGCCTCTCGCGGCCCTAGCAGAATGCGCGGGTGTCTGCTCAGTTGACCCGGTAGCACGTGTCATCACCATCTGTGAGAGAATAAAGATACAAAGGCTTAAACTCTAAAATCAACAAATTTCGCACGACACGAATGAAAGAAATGGAAATTTCCTAATAGTTCTGTAGCCTTTCGAAGATAAGTATAGACGTCTCTGTACCGATCCGCAAGACTCTACTAGACTCGTTCATCACTCGAACCTAGAGCTCTGATACCAACTTGTCACTATCCAAAATTCCATCACAGACGTCGTGATGGCACTTAGTCTCTAAGACTAGGTAAGCCGATTATAATTACAATTCAAGCCATTTTTTTAAAAGGAATTTAATACAAGTGTCGAAACCAAAAGTGGAAACAAATATAACAACCTCCGAAGACTGGTAATACCAAGTCACGAATTCTAACTGAATATATGCAATGACATCAAGGATTGAATATACAATATTGTTCGAATAGAAGATGACAGTACAATAAAATAGAAAGACTCCAAGGGACTGCGACGACCAATCAGCCCTACCTTGAATCCTTGCGATCACACTCTAATCTCTGTTCGAATCCGATATCTCCAATACCTAGCTCTGCACAAAAAATGTGAAGAAGTGTAGTATGAGTATACCACAGTCGGTACCCAGTAAGTATCAAGACTAACCTCGGTGGAGTAGTGACGAGGTACAGTCAAGACACTCACTAGTCAAATAATCTGTGCAATATAGTAGTATACGATAGTGCTGGAAAATAACTAGCAATGATAGCAACAAAAATCAACCAGTGATATAAACAGTAAGGCAAAACAAATACCATAATTATTTCTCAAACGAATAGGGAACACAAGTACAACCAAGTAATCAAGTCCTTCAAATAAAAATCTTTCGAATATAATTCTTTCAAATAAATATCTTTCGAATATAATTCTTTCAAATAAATATCTTTCGAATATACTTCTTTCAAGTAAATATCTTTCGAATATAATTCTTTCAAACAAATATCTTTCGAATATAATTCGTTCAAATAAAAGTCACTCTGTGACACCTCATTTCATAATCATAAACCACGGGTCTCAACCCACTTTCATATTTTCGTAACATAGGTCTCGGCCCACTTTCATATTTCCATGGCACCTCGTACCCATATTTCTATCATAACCGCATGGACAACTCACGTGCCAATAATAAAAATTATTATATTTTTCCGGCACCTCGTACCCACATTTCATATCACATCTTCACGGATAGTTCACGTACCAATAAAATAATCATTATATTACCCCGGCACCTCGTATCCATATTTTGTATCACACTTATACGGACAGCTCACGTACCAATAACATAATTCGCCCCGCAATTTCCACAGGCTCACAATTTCAATATAGATCTGACTATTGTCAAGTTTAACGAAACAACAAGACAAGTTGCACAAGATATAAAAATAAACACAAGGAAAATCATAACATCACATGAAATATACCAACGCAATAACCCCACATCATCATATAAAAATCACCAACACAATAACCCCGCATCATCACATATCATCCCACACAATAGCCACCCTTATCTCTCATATAGCCACCCTTATCTCTCCTATAGCCACCCGTATCACTCCATATAATAGCCACCCATATCACTCCACCTTGACGATATCAATAGCCACCCTTATCGCTCATATAGCCATCCTTATCTCTCCTATATCCACCCTTATCTCTCCTTATGATAGCCTCCCTTATCGCTCTGTATATTAGCCTCCCTTATCTCACCTCCCATACAATATCCCAACACACATAACAATAGTGAAATGCCACCCTTACGTCCGCATATTATCAACAGTGGAATGTCACACTTATGTCCGCATAATAATAACTCAAATCACACAATAATTTATACGGAATTTTATCACAACAACACAACACAACCAATTCATATCACAAATTACCCATAGGCCACAGCCATTTCCAAAGATACAACGAAATCAATTAATCTCACAACAAATAGCTCAAGGCTCTGCACAACGTATATAAAATCTCAAAAACAGCAACAATGATGGAAAAGTAACTTAGCATAGGATACCGCCTTCTTTAATCCAAATTTTAGATAAATATATTAATGACTATTTTTTAAAATTTATTTAATTAGTTATTTGCAGAGGAAAAATTCATAATTTAATTATTTCGAGGAAATGCCAACTCAACAAAAGTACGGAATTCACATAAAAATCAAAGTGGCAATCACATCAAATTATCATATAAAATAAATTTGACAAACAAAGAATAAGGTATGACAAATAAATGATTAATAAGTGCCAACAGTTTTCAATTTAATACATACAAATGCCTAAGACTTTAAATCAATAAAATTTGCAGATATAAGCCTGCGTACGTACTCGTCACCTAGCGTAGACGCCTTTCACATTTCACAAAATGGCACATACGATTCAATGCCTAAGGTATAATTCCCCCACTCAAGGTTAGACAAAATACTTGTCTTTTTGGAGTTATGCCGATATTGCAAATTAGCCTTCTCACTTGAAATGACATCCGGACGGCTCAAATCTATCCAAATTAATTGCATAACTTAATTAAAATTAATCAAAAATAATTCCGAATAATAAAACGCTGACTTAAAATTTCACATTAAAAGGTCAACCCAAAAGTCAATGCAGGGCCCGCCTATCGGAACCCGATAGAATTTTTACGAAATTCGAACACCCATTCTGATACGAGTTCAACCATACCAATTTTATCAAATTCCGGTAACTAATTGACCTCCAAATCCTAAATTTTTCTTTTTGAAAGATTTTGTAAAAATCCCAATTTCTTCCATTTAAATCCGAAATAAATGATGAATATAACCATGAATTTATGAAATATAATCACTTCCGGATATAGAACACTAGTCGAAGTTGTGAAGAAATCCTCAAAATCGCCCAAGAACCGAGCTCCAAGAATTCCAATCGAAAATGACAAAATGACCATTTTTGGTCCTTATGTTTCTGCCTAGTTCTGCTTATGCGGACAAGTTTGTCGCATCTGCGGCTTCGCTTTTGCGAACCAAAATGCACATATGCGAAGCCCCACAGTCCACTGCCCAGTAGGAGCTCGCATCTGCGGAACACATTTCGCATCTCCGACAAAACAATCGCTTCTGCGAATGCCTATCTGCCTCAGTCCGCTTTTGCGTTTCAGTGGCCGCTTCTACGATCACGCGGGTGTGAAAAATGGGTTGCACCTGTGACCTCTATCCAGTCCCCCTTCCAGTCGCTCCTGTGAGCTTAACCTCACTTCTTCGAGGTCGCACCTGTACCCATAATTCCGCAGGTGCGATTGCATCAGCTGCTGCCCAGAAACAACTTCAGCAACAGAAATTCCAGCAGCTTCAACAAGTCGTCAAACGATCCGAACCCTGTCCGAAACTCATCCGAGCCACTCGGGACCTCGTACGAATATACCAATAAGTCCCGTAACATACCACGGACCTGCTCGAGGTTTCAAATTACATCAAACAACATCGAAATTATGAAACGCGCCTCGAATCGAATTATGAGTTTTCAATTCTTCCAACTTCTATAATTTGCGCCGAAACATATTAATTCAATCCGGAATGACCCAAAATTTTGCACGCAAGTCATGAATGACATAACGAAGCTATTCAAATTTCCGGAATCGAAATCCGATCCTAATATCAATCAAGTCAACATTCGGTTAAATTTCTAAATATATCAAAACTTTAACTTTCCAATTTCTGCCAAAATACGCCTAATTATCCTACAGACTTCCAAATCCGGATATACGCCTAAGTCCGAAATCACCATACGAAGCTATCGGAATCATTGAAACACCATTCCAGAGTCATTTACATAAAAGTCAAATCTCCGGTCAACTCTTTTCATTTAAGTTTCTTAAATAAGAATTGTTCCTCCAATTTGATCTTGAATCGTCCGAAGACCAAACTCGACCACACACGTAAGTCATAATACACATTACGAAGTTACTCGAGAACTTAAGTCGCTGAACGGGACGTAAATTCTCAAAACGACAAGTCGGGTCGTTACAGTCGCACTCCACTCCTCCGGAGTAGGTGCACACAAGTTGATAGGTACCGAATCATATGTTCTTATTATTTTGGGTATGGTGGGGCCCTGCACCGGCCAAGTTATATATATGGTAAACTTAGAGGCTTAGAGATTAGTGTTCGGTGTGTATGTAATTATTGGTTACGACACTATTTACAATACTTGTGTATATATAAATTGTTGAAAGTTTCTTCCATCATCAATTGTGAGCACTTTTTTCAATTTTGGTATTATACTTGAAGGCCTGGTTGGCCCAAATTTCATGTTAAAGGGTATAAGTATAGACGTTGGTTCGCATATCCAAATCCGGGCACACGCATAAGTCCGAAATTACCATACGAACCTATTAAAATCATTAAAACGCCAATCCGTGACGGTCTATACATAAGTCAAACCTCGGTCAACTCTTATAACTTAAGCTTCCAAGAATAAAATCAAGTGTTCCAACTCTCTCCGAAACCTTTCCGGAGCCAAATCACCAACCTCGCAAGTTACGAAACATCAAGTGAACATAAAAAAAGCAATAAATAAGGAAACGGTGATAAAATACACAAAATGACCGATCATATCGTTACACTTTTTAAATCTCGGTGACACTCATTCAACTAAGGTTTGATATAACGAAGGGAGTGTGAAAATTTTTATCTTACAATAACATTAACATACATATTTAAGACTCTGATTTTTTCATTTAGTTTTTGGTTCATAACTCACGTACGTGTGAGGCTTGCGACAGTCAAACTACGCTTATAAAATTATTTCCTAAAATGTGTCGAGGTTAAGGGTGGCAAGTGGGGCGGGCCCGGTCCTAAGTGGGCTTCGCGGGCCCGGTCCTAAGTGGGTCGGTCCTAAGTGGGCCGGTCCTATGCGGTCCGGTCCTAAACGGTCCTAGGCTTCACGGGCTTTTTGCTGGATATATATATAGTATAGTATAGTAGGTCTTAAGATATATATACATCTTAAGATATATAAGTT
>AWOL01S0055216.1:46250-63234 GCA_000715115.1 Nicotiana otophora | reverse complement strand
AAAATTGTTAAGCAGATGGCCTTACCAAAGGTTATTTCTGATCACAGACCTATTTTGCTCGAGTGGTGACNTCCTCGTCTTAATGTATCATTGACTTGCCACTACATGGTGCTCAGTATACTTGGTCCAGGGGAGAGAATCACATACAAGCATCAAGGATAGACAGATTTATGATTTCAACATAATGGAATGACAGCTTCAAAATTGTTAAGCAGATGGCCTTACCAAAGGTTATTTCTGATCACAGACCTATTTTGCTCGAGTGGTGACTGGGAGGCAACACCCTCATACTTCAAGTTTGAAAACATGTGGCTTCAGGCTGAGGGGTTTCTTGACAAAGTGAAGGCTTGGTGGAAGAGTTATATAATTAATGGTAGTCCAGATTTCATACTTGTTAAGCTAAAGAATCTCAAAAAGGACATCACACTGGAACAAGGAGGTCTTTGGCAAGCTAGAGGCCAGAAAGAACAAAATCTTAGACGAGCATTTCTCTCTTGAACAAATTGCTGAACGTAGAACACTTTCCACAGCAGAGAAATCACAGATGTTAGCTCTACAACAGGAGTATCAGCAACTGATAAAGGCTGAGGAGATCTCATGGAGGCAAAAATCCAGGTGTTTGTGGTTGAAGGAAGGGGACAGGAACACAAAATATTTTCAAAAGATGGCTAACTCTCATAGGAGGAATAACTATATTGACAAACTCAAAGTAGGACCAGAGATTATTGAGGACAAAGACTCTATCAAAAGGGAAATTCTGGATTTTTATGAGAAACTATACACTGAACAGGAGAGCTGGAGACCTTGTGCTGAATTTGAAGGTCTAGCAAGCATTTCAGAAGAGGAGAAAACAGATCTTGAGCTGGCATTTCAAGAGGAAGAGGTCCTAGCATTAATTAAGTCATGTGCTCCAGATAAGGTCCCTGGTCCTGATGGCTACACTATGGCATTCTTCCGGAAGGCTTGGGAGTTCATTAAAAATGATGTAATGAATGCACTTGATCACTTCCATCAACACTGCTACATGGTAAGGTGCACAAATGCTTCTTTCATAACTCTAATCCCAAAGAAAAAGGGAGCAATTGAACTAAAGGATTTTAGACTAATTAGTTTAATTGGCGGTGTATACAAGATTGCAACCAAAGTTCTGGCAGAGAGGCTAAAATGAGTCATGGGGAAGCTGGTTTCTAACCATCAGAATGCTTTCATAAAAAAAGACAGATTACTGATGCAGCCTTAATTGCAAATGAAGTCATAGATTGGAGGATGAAAAGTGGGAAACCAGGCATCCTATGCAAACTAGATATAGAGAAGGCATTTGATCAACTCAATTGGTCATACCTCATTACTATGCTAAAGAAGATGGGATTTCAAGGAACTACAATGGATCAATAGTTTTGATGTTGGCAACATGACAGCAAACACAGTCAATGTCTCTCACCTTTTGTATGCTGATGATACCTTAATATTTTGTGGGGCTGAATCAAGACAAGTGCTTTACCTTAATATTACTCTACTAATCTTTGAAGCTTTATCTGGACTTCATATCAACATGCTCAAGAGTGTTATATACCCCGTCAATAAGGTTCCAAATCTGGCAGAGTTGGCAGAAATTTTGTGCTGCAACACTGGCTCCTTCCCAACAACATATCTGGGACTTCCATTGGGTGCTAAGTTTAGAGCTAGATTCAGTTGGGGCAGTGTGACTGAAAAATTTGAGAAAAGACTAGCCTCCTGGCAGATGCAGTACCTCTCAATGGGTGGTAGACTTACATTGATTAACAGCACTTTAGACAGCATTCCAATATATACTATGTCATTATTCCCTATGCCTAGCAAGGTACTGAGACAGCTTGACAAAATCAGGAGGAACTTTTTATGGGAAGGGAATAGTAAGGAACACAAATTTCACCTTGTAAAATGGTCTAAATGCACAATGCCTAAGATACAAGGTGGACTGGGCATTAAAAATTTGGGTACACACAACAAAAGTTTACTAATGAAGTGGTTATGGAGATATTCTCAGGAAAACCAAGCACTTTGGAAAGAGGCAGTCACAGCCTAAGTTGCTCCGACACGGCAATTTAGGTGCCGCACCCGTGTCGACACGACACTAGTATGGGTGTGGGTATGGGATCCGTACCGGATCTGGTCAAACAATTTTGGGTACTTTGACCACGACGGACGAAAAAATTCGAGACGAGATACAATTTGATTCCCAAAATCAAAATCAAAACTAAGGTAAATTTGAATAAAATAATATATCTTATCTAGAAAATCAATCATTTACTTATCTACAACTTGAAAATAAAAAGGAAATTCACACTTTAGAAGCTAAACGTAAGTAATCCACAAAATTTCTCATAATTTAGAAATATTTTTATTATTTTTGAATTATTTTTAGCCGGATCCCCGCACCCATATCCGTACTAGGATCCGTATCCCCGAATCTTAGAATTTACATCTCGAAGGATCCGACCTCTAGATTCGCATTCATGTCGGACACCCGCACCCGTGTCCGAGCAACTTAGGTCACAGCTAAGCATGGAGCCCAAAGCTATTAGTGTACAAAAGTCTCCCGAGCCTCACATGGAGTTGGACCTTGGAAATACATTAGCAGACTCTGGGATGAATTCTATCAGAATGCCTACTTTTNGTGTACAAAAATCTCCCGAGCCTCACATGGAGTTGGACCTTGGAAATACATTAGCAGACTCTGGGATGAATTCTATCAGAATGCCTACTTCTCTACAGGAAGTGGGACGCTCATCAAATTCTGGAAAGATAAATGGCAAGGGAACTGTCTTCTAAAAGATGACTTTCCAAACCTCTATCACATCTCTTGTGATCCTGACTCATCCATTGCTCAATACAGGGAAAACAACAGTTGGAACATTCTTCTTAGAAGGTATATACAAGACTGGGAGTATGAGGAGTTACTAAATCTACTGTCAAGGGTAGAGAATAATTGAATCAATGTTCATGCAGTGGACAAGCTAAAGTGGGGCAAGTCCAAGGAAGGTCTCTATTCTGTCAAGGTTGGATACACATCTTTGACAGCACAAAATGAAATGGCAGAAAGCTGGCCATGGAAGCTTATTTGGAGAACAAGAGCTCCTTTAAAAGTCAACTGCTTTTGTTGGACTGCACTACAAGATGCATGCCTCACTCAGGATAATCTAAGGAAAAGAAGCTTCCAGATTGCAAATAGATGCTACATGTGTCAGAACAATGAAGAAACCAACATCCATTTGTTTCTACACTGTCCAGTAGTTGCAGATGTGTGGAACATGTTTCTCTCACTTTTTGGACTCAACTGGATCATGCCTCAGAGCACCAAGGAAGCCTTTAGAAACTGGAACACATGGAAAGTCGATAAAACCATCAAACAAATCTGGAGAATAATCCCTGCTAGTATGTTTTGGTGTTTATGGACAGAAAGAAATAGGAAATGCTTTGATGGTGTATCAACTCCAATTCACTCTATCAAGGCTAGGTGCTTAATGTTTCTTTTTAGTTGGCACAAATTGTCTCCTGTAGACACCCCTGATAGCTTTCTGAACTTTGTCAGTACCTTGGTCTTAAATTAGCATTTATTGTATTAGAGTTGACTTAGTTCTTTTTGCCGTATTATCTTTTGTACTACTGCATCTTCTTGATGCCATCAATAAACAAATTACTTCATCAAAAAAAGACCAAACCTTCTGCAATCCCTATATTGATGTCAAATCATTTCACCCAGTTTCAGTGCTTTACCTTTGCTGGGTCTTCCAAAATCAACATACACAATAAGTTCTACCAATTTCATGCAAAAAAATAAAATTAATAATGTGACAAAGTCACTTCAGTAGTTGTGCAAAACACAATTTAATTGTAGAACGAAGTCTGCTACTCACCAAAGATGAAGCTATCAAGACTCTGGTTTGAAGGAACTAATAAAAGAAGGCTTTCTTGACTGTTCATTATATAAGACTGCATGCACCCCAACAGGACCACAAAGGATGAATAAATGAACAGAAGAGTATAAATATAAAATGAGTTGTATAAGAACATATGATAAAACAGCATTGACATCTGCCAAGGATGCCGTAGAACTGTATCTGAAGTCAGAAATGCATTTATTCTTTTCAAAGTCGCATTAAAATAACAGTCCAGCAATTCCTTACATTTGAATATAAAACTTGCACCACCATTATACACCCTCATCTTACGAATGTCAAGTTTAATTTCATCCACCAGATAACCAGCTCATTAAGCTAACTATAACTATTTCCAGTTAACCAGCTCATTAATAACTAATATAACAGTCGTTATCTATGCTACCTTAACCAAGATGTGACTAACAGTCAGCTTGTATTGGTTTGTCCCAAAAAAGTATGTGCTTTTCTGATTGCTTGTTCCACTTTGAGAGGGGGATTCTGACTTATTGTCTTATTTTACCACATTCTGATGCGGCAAGAAATCTGAATCAAGCATAGATTGTCTTCCCTCTCTATCATTCAGTGAAACAATTGTACCATATGGATTCACAGATAGTTCCATGATAATGTTTTATATAGAAGATTTTATTTTCCTGTCCAGTTTATTCAAAATGTTTTTGCAGTGTTCATATTCAAGATGATTATGACAAGGTGGGTTGCTCTGATGGTAAGCACCCTCCACTTCCAACCAAGAGGTTGTGAGTTCGAGTCACCCCAAGAGCAAGGTGGGGAGTTCTTGGAGGGAAGGATGCCGAGGGTCATTTGGAAACAGCCTCTCTACCCCAGGGTAGGGGTAAGGTCTGCGTACACACTACCCTCCCCATACCCCACTAGTGGGATTATACTGGGTTGTTGTAAAAAAAAAAAATATTCAAGATGATGAGGAAAGATGAAGAAGAATAACATTAAAGAAAAAAATAGTCATAGAAAAAGAAATCATCTTTACCTGTCCTGATTCTTCTTCTTTGCAAGAATTCAACATAATAACTCCACTTGTTCTAGAAATAAGACAAAACGCCTCTTGCTGAAGTAGAATCTTTTGCTTTAGTTGCTGTTACTTCTGAAACAAAAGAGTTCTGCTGTTTCAAACTAGAAACTTAAGATTTTTGAAAAAGCATAAAATTCCTGCAGAACTCTATTCTAGAGCCACAGTAATTCTAAATACGACTTCTAGTGCATGTGTTCAACTACTTAAGCTTCTCCTTCAGCCACTTGTGGTGTGAATAAGATATAACTGTCCCCTAAACATACTTTCAGTTAACACAAGAGTTGAGCTGACAAAAAATTCAAAAACACTTCATAGAAACATAGACATCGCTTTCACTTAAAAGGAAACATAATAAGTTAGCCTAGGGATAACATATTATCATTTGGCAACTGTACCAGGACAATTGAATCAAAACGTGAATTAGAAGTTACAGGAACCATTGATCTACTTTTGATCTCAAATAAGCCCAAGAAAAAGTTAAGATTGCATCAGAAGTTATGAGTTCGGTTTCTTAATTATTTGATACGTGTATTAAGTAATACTAGTACTAAGCATAATACTAGCAAAACAAATATGTTCTGGCGTAAAAGAAAAATGAATTAAGTGTAAAACGTACTAAGATGAACACGGCAAGAACATACCAGATATGAGTCAAGGAGATGATCTTTTAGCCCAATCTGGAGGCTGTATGGTAACTGTGAATGAATCATTTGCCATATCTTCACGTTGTGTTGTTTGAATTTCTTGGGCTGAATTGGCAACAGACCAGTTGCACCAGTTTACCTCAATGCTTTTTAGAGATACAGCATCATCAAAATGAGAAGGGATTTTCTCAAGATGTTTACATTTCGTTAAAACCAAATGTTCAAGCTTAGGAAAAGCATCATAAGAGACAGACCATTGTGCAACTTTGAGGTTATCCAGTTTTAAGTATTTGAGTTCAGGGAAGTCTGAATCTTTCACTTCCCAATGATCCCCTTCAAAGGCTCTGAGACATAACTTAAGAATCACCAAGTTGGGCAGTTTTGCAATGGTCAAAATTTGGGTCCAAGGTAGACGAAACTTCGATAAAGTCAATTCCCTTAGTTGCGACGGGAAATTGAACTTGTGAGGAAGTTTAGCTGGATAGCTGTTGGAAACCAGCTTGAGGGACTCAAGGTGACTTAGAAACTCTAATCTGGGAAAACGAACACACCTACCCATCACTTTCCTTGAATAACCAAATGTCCCTGAAAATATGCAACTCAACTTTCTCAGTTTTGGCATCTTCCTCAAAATCTTCTCTGCACTTCACCATAAGAGAGACGTGGAGTAGAAAAGGTTTCCAAATTAGCTAATTGAGAGTGAGAAAGGGATTCATCCATGTTCTCATGCAAACCAAATGAAACCCGATGGCTTACATGTATATGCCTCAATTTCACCATCTTCAGAAGTGAACAAGGTAAAATCATCTCGCCCCCCAATCCTCTAACCACAAAAGTCTCAAGATTCCCAAGCTTAGCTATAGATGAAGGAATTGAATTTGCATCAGTTTGAGCAGCGAAGTACCTCATCTGAATTAGATATTGTATTTCACTGGGAAAAGTGCCACCAATGTTGAAAGATTCTAAATCCAACACTTTAACAAGTTTGAAACTGTCAAAGATGAAGGAGATATCACGCGGCCATAACAAGTTATCCAGATCAATTGCATTGAATAGTAAAGAGCGGATATTTGAGCGAGATGGCCGCCACAAATCAATTTCATCTTGGTAAGAGTGAACGAACAATCGGTATTCCTCCAGCTGTTCAGGGAACACATCCTCTCCACTGAGCCAGATAAAAGACATGAAAATTAGAGTTGGGATAAACATAATACAATTATATTAGTATAGTTCTTTTTACCTATTGATCTGGAGAAGGAAATTCTCTTGTTTGGCCTTTTCCATGCAGAATTTATGCAACAAATCATGAATGCGGCACGTTTTCACCTTGGCATTGGGTCTCTTCTCCATGCCCATTACTAGATTTCTACGAATAAGATCTTCCAAGAAACCTTGTGCGGCATCTTCCTGTCCTTTTTCCTTGTTTGCTTGTACAAACCCTTCGGCTTCCCACAACCGAGTCAATTTTGAGACATGAATATCCTTGCCCTGCAAAAAACCTCCAAAATAGAGAAAACAAGGCTTAAGATTGTGTGGTAAATTCTTGTAACTGAATCCAATTATAGACATGCTCTCTTCTAAGCTGCCAATGCTCTGGGAACCTAGACTTTCTTCTACTACTTTCCACAAATCTAGTTTCTTCTTTTTCTGTTTCAGAACACCAGCTACTAACACCACTGAGAGAGGCAACCCTCTACAACGCCTTGCTATCCGAGATCCCACATCTGCAAGTTCAGGTGGACAGGTCTCCCCTTGAAATACCTCTTTCTGTAACAATGTCCAACTCTCATCATCTCTGAACAAATGAAGATGATGGGGATCACTTTCACATTTAACATAATTGGCAATGTCACTCAGCCGGGTTGTTAGAATAATTCTACTCCCATTCCGAACATCTCTGAAGCACATATGTAAATTGTCCCACACTTTGTTGTCCCACACATCATCAATGAGAATCAAGAATCTCTTAGTCAACAAAAATCGGCGTAGCTCATCAGCTAATTCACCGTCTTCTTTTTCATTGCGATCAGCAGGCTCAAGAACATCATTCAAGATGGTCAGCAACAACTCCCTCCATGAATATATTTGAGTCACAAGACATTGAGCATGGACATCAAAGTGAGAGGTGACTGTTGGATCATTGTAAATCTTCTTCGCTAGTGTAGTCTTGCCCAATCCTGGCATGCCAACGATTGAGATGACATCTAGTTGAGGTGATCCTCCAAGTAGCTGCTCCTTTAATTCGTCCATTGTATCCTGGAAACCCTCCATTTCTTCGTTTGTTCTTTGAGTATTATCTGAAAACAACGGTGCAAGATTAGTGGAGGTCTTTGCAACTTCATGCACTGTCACTTCAATCTTCTTTCTTTCATAAGTCTCCCTAACAACTTTATTTAGAATCTTAATATTCTCAACAACTTCAGAAATCCAAAGAACTTTGTACCAGAGTGGATGAGAATAGGCCAAGCACGAGTCAATGACATACTCAGCCTTGTATGCCATTACAGTAACACTTGTTATAAGACCACAAACTTCATCATGCTCATCATAGTTTTCTGAAAAATGATCAATCAATGATGTTAGATACAGTAAGCAATCCTTGACTGATCCAATCTGATGATTTAAGTCGACAGCCAAATCAAGCTTAGAACATAAAAGCTCCTCCAATTTGCCCAAAAAGCAATTGAGAAATCCTGGTCCATTTGTCTTGGGGAAGCTATAACTTGAAGAATCTGGAACTTTCAGACAAATCGTCTTTACCTCTGCCTCAACAAACTTAATCAACTGCTTGACATCAGAGAGATATAATGTGTAATACCAAGCAGGAATATACCCCTTGATGGAGAAGAAACAAATGTAGTTTTTATCTTGAACACGTTTAGCAAGATCTTTGAGTTCAAGATGCATATTGCGGTACTGTACAATATCTACAAGTAAAGATCCCATGTCCAATAGTTTGTCTTTAACTACTGAGATTTGATTATGCAGAAAAGAGATTGAACCAGTATCATAGTCCAGCACCTTGTCCTGTTGGGTTAACAGAAGATTGATAAAGCCTTCTCCATCTGTCTTACGCATCTCATAGGGTGATGCATCCACAACTTGATTGCATGCATTTCTGACCTCCTCTACCTTGACAGACTCAATCTCCCCTAGAAAATCAGATGATGAAAGTTCCATATTCTCACTGCTGCTTCCATCCATGGAACTTCCATTAAAAGAAACAGCATCATAGTTCGGCACCTTGTCCTGGTGGTTTAATAAGAAATTAATAAGGCCTTCTCCATCTGTCATGGTTAAAGGTGATGCATCCAGAACTTGAAAGCATACTTTTCTGAACTCTACCTTGACAGACTCAATCTCTTGTAGAGAATCAGATAACCAAGGCCTCATTTTGTCAGTGCTGCTTCCGTCCTTGAAAATTTCATAACAAGAATCACTGAGTATTGCTAACCTTTTCACAGTCACTTCAGCATGCATTAAGATATGATCCAATTTGTTAAGTTCTGTGTGTTGCCTGAGAAGATCCATGAGAATAGATCTAATGAAAATAAGCTCTTCACGAGCACTCTCAATCAGATCCAGAACTTGATATTCCAAAGTGTCTTTGTGCTTTGGTATATCCATCAAGCTTCCCTCAGACTTGATAAGCCAGAAAGCCACAGTCAAAAATTGAAGAACAAGATTGACTTCCCTACAGTTGTTGCTATTCATAAAATCCTCATAAGATAAACACATAGCAGATTGCGCCTCAATTGCGATGGTTCCAAATCCCGTTGAGAGATTATTTTGCTTCCTACATTCAATGTGAGGAACTAGAGGTTCAATAAGATATGTTACCAGGAGCAATAACCCACCATAGAACTTTTTGACCTCATCTGCAATAGTAAACGTCAAATTGGTTTCATCCTTCAGTAGCAGATTTTCGAGAATATATTCATGAAACCCCATCAAAACCTCATCCATCATGGGCCTATGTGAGGATGATGTATTGGAGGATTTTAGCATGCTGAAATAGGAATCAATGACCTCAAACTTTATAGGAAGAAAGTTCAGTAGACTTATCGTGGGATGGTCTAATGTTGATGATGCAGAAATGCTGGGATACATCTGTCTGATCGCTGCCTTAATAAACTTGAATTTAAGAAGCAACTGAAAATGCAAGCAATTAATCATTTCCCTGACCAAGTCTTCTTGCTCCGTATCATTAGAAAAGGAGTCTTCTTGATGCGTATCATAAGAAAAAGAGTCTTCTTGCTCCAAGTCATGACAAAGAGAATCACAGACTGACCATGCTTGGCTAATCGCAGATTGAATAAAGGTCAAAATAACAGTTATCTTAGTCTTCTCTTTACACTGCTTTAATGCATCCATGAAATAATTTCTAAAGAATATCAGCTCACTCCAAACATAGTCAATCAAAGATTTCATAGGACCTATTGTGATGGTGGCTTGACGGGTTAGTAGCCGAATCAGATCGACTTCCACCTTGACATAATTAAACTTCAGTTGCAAATGAAAAAGCACATGGTCTATTTCAGTAGTCTTGTGCATTTCCTCATCATAGGAGGAGTAGATAGTATTTGCTGCCTCAATGGCCAGAGCTTCCATATTTAATCGAAGAGAAATCACTTCTTCACGTGGAAGGGGATAAGATTCTATGTCCCTGAGAGATTGAGAAAGGTAAGAAAGTCCTCTTTGGAGCCACCGAATTCGACCATCACATCTAAGTCTTAGATCCTCCCGAAGAGCACTAACAAAATCCAGCATATATTTGGCATTCAATATTGTAGTAGTCTCAGAGCTTGATGACTTTAACCCTATCAAGGCACTCAGATAAATCTGCCTCAATTCTGGGCTAAAGGGACGACTTACCCTTTCCAGCAATTTAGAGAACTCGCCGTCCATATTGCAGTTCGACCCCAAGAAACATAGGTATGCTGCAGTGTAAGCTACATCCTCAACATGGGTGAAGAGATCCTTCATACTCTCATGCTCAATGCACCGCTTTGCAATTAATGTGAAGAAGACTCGTAGATGTCAGAGCTTCTTGTCAAGCAAAGACGTAGCAGGCCCTACACTAATAAAGAACAGAGCACGATGAACAGAACCAAGTAAAGATTCAACAAATCCCACCATCTCCATAGTGATTCGACTAGATGATCTTGATGGCTTTGAAGCTCTGATTCGCTTAGCAATAGTCTCATGTTCAATTATTTTCAGCACCTCTGAAATCATTTGGCTAGTTGATCGTGATGCCTTTGAAGCTTTGAATTTCTCAGCAATGTTCCCCATTTTAATGGTAAGGTTGAAACGAGGAAAATGAGAACACATCTCAGAAAAGCCATCACGAACTTCTAGAAATAGGGGCCTAAGTTGTCCAGATATCCCATTCTCAGGGTAGCACTTCTCCAGATTCGTGAGAAATACAGCTACATACGTGAGGTGCTTTGTAGCATCCTCCAATTGATTAATGGTCGTTCTACCTAAATGCTGGCCCTTCACAAGGTTTATGGCACCTATCACATCGCGACACTCCTCGGCCATCTCCTTTCCACCTTTTCAGTTTCCTCTAATTGTTAATAAATCCTGCAAGTGATAAATTATTATCTTAAATCAGAGCTTGACACAGACATATTTCAGGCATTTTACTGATTCCATTACCCCCGAACCATAAAATAGTCCAGTATTTCTAGTTTCGCCAATCTCATTCTTTACAAGTGCATCAATGACCTAAATGTTGCAACCATACACCAAATAAAGATGGATACCTTCACAATTATCTGTTTTCCAATTTCCAAAGAGCTAATGAGGGATGAAACTTCCATTAGAATCTAAAAAATGGTCAAAGAAGTGTGTTGTCACAACCGTGAACTCTTTCTATAACTTTGAAATACTATACGGTTTGGATTTTCAACCATGTGAAAGCGTTTACAAAGTTGCAAGACTCTAGTCGTACTTTGCAAACATGTATGCTGCTAGGTTTGATGTTGAATTCTATCATTACTGAACCTGTTGATTTGAACAGCTTTTCAGTTCAAAATTTGATGTTTCATTATGGTGTTTGAGACTTTAACATCACTATACATATGAAAAAGAACTAAGAAGACGAACAAAAAAAAAAAAAAAAAAAAAAAAAAAAAAAAAAAAAAAAAAAAAAGAGGGACACCTTACTTTCGTATTGGTTGAAATCTAACTTCAAATAAACCCCAACGGCAAACACCTTAATACAGTGAACGAAGTCCTCAAACGCCAACCAGCTATTCCTGCAACTAACAAAGCATAAGAATTAAGTAAGCTAAGATCGTATTTTGCAAATGTTCATAAGAAGGAGAATCAGAGCACACCGTTTGGAGGAAGTGATGAAGAAAGTTGATCAGTTTAGTCTTTAGCCTAGTTTCTCAAGGATTGCATTCCTTTCAATGTGAGAGATAATAAAGTGAGCATCTACTAGTGGTTAGATCAAAATTCATACACTATCGCAGTATTAGGTACAGAGCAATGCCATTACTGCAGAAAATTGAACAATAAAATCTGCTTACTTTCGAATCGGTAGAAATTCAATACCTTTTTGTACAGTGATTGAAGTCCTCAAACAGAAACCAGTGGCCTGCAGCTAACAAAGCAAATGGATGGAAAGTCCTTTCAATTTCTTCTCTCTTTTTATTCTTTCAATAGCTCGACCTAATCTCTTATCCACTAACTAATTGTACATTGAATGAAGTACCAATACCAATACCAATAAACAATGACCAAAAGGTTGACTGACTAATTGGTCTATTTTATCCTTCCTTCACCCTCTATGCATTTCAGTCCTAGCCATTTAATCACCCTGCATAAAGTGCCCCTTGGCTTATATATTAGGACAACTTAATAGTATACTGTGTATAATTCAAAGAAGAAGTAACCAACCACTTCTAAATTAAAAAAGCAAACTAACTCCAAAAAATCATTTGTCCTCGCTTCTGTATAATAAAGTTAGCACTACTTCTAAACTAAATAGTATGTGTTTTTGTATACGGTCAAAACCGATTAGTCCGTCGTACGGACTAGTCGAGATAATAATATTTTGATTGAAGAGCATTTTCGTAATATCAGGTTGAGGGCCGAAGTAAGGTCATTGAGCTTCGAGTTCTAAGACCGATCAATGACAAGCTCGGTATCATTATCGAGCTCATATCCAAATCGAACTACGAGGCAAAGCGAAATTATCGAGCTTGAGATGCATAGACCGACCGGCACCGACCCTGAATCAATACCAGACTCCGAGTCAGAATCGAGCTCAAGTCAAGGCCGGGGGCTCGAGTCAATACCGAGCTCGAGTCAGTATCGAGCTCACAGACAAGAGTCGTTGCAATCGCACTAGGGGAGAGAATCCTGGCAGGAATTAGGGAAAAACTAATTAATCATGGGTTTCTCACTATGTATTTTTTTATTATATCCAAAGTAGGATCCCTCCACTATAAAAGGGATGATTGTTGTAAGCATTAGGACATTCACACATTGTAACAAAAAGCTACTTCTCATATTGAAATATCAATCCTTTGAGCTCATTTACTTCATCTTATCTAGTTCATTCATTTTTCTCCTTTCCACCATTCTATCTTTCATTCTTATAGTCAAGATTGTATATTTCTATTTTTTTTTTATGACTTTATATCAAGTTATACCACATACCCTTAGAACTACGTACAAATTCAACTCTATCCGATTTTCCGGGTAAACAGTTTGGCGCCCACTATGGGGCTGAGGATAACAGTGGTTGTTTGATACAAGTCTACAACACACATCGTTTTACGCTTATCTTTTGAAAGTATCTTTTACTTCAGAATTAGCAATGGCAAACCCTCGATTAATGGCTTTACTTATCGATAACGAAGCTGGCCTTCAAGATGAAACCAACAACATGACGCCCAGGGTCGGAAGACCACTTATCGATGTCATTGAAGCTCGAACCGGGGTACTTGAGGCTCGAGTCGAAGTACCACTGGACGTTAACTCACATGTGGCCCTTGAGGAAAACCAACGTTCTGAACCAAAAAATAGCATTCATGGTAGCACTCGGTCTGCAGCTCGAAACACCCATAACGTTGAGGGGAACGGAGTCAACTTGCGTATGATT
The DNA here is from genome assembly GCA_000715115.1 of Nicotiana otophora. Lineage (NCBI taxonomy): Eukaryota > Viridiplantae > Streptophyta > Magnoliopsida > Solanales > Solanaceae > Nicotiana > Nicotiana otophora. The sequence goes on along the minus strand of AWOL01S0055216.1, from coordinate 49,500 downwards.
TTTGAAATGCTGCAAGCCCAACAGGTAGCAATAGCTCAGTTGCAAAGCCAAACCCAAGTACCAAGTAGGCCGAAGCCCAGTCCACCTCGAGAAATTGCCCACAGAACGGAGCCAGCCATAGTGAGGTCAAATGAGCAAGAATCGGGGACTACTCCCAAAATTGCTAAGATACTCGAGTAGCTCACAAAGCGGATCAAAGCCAACGATAAAAAAGTAGAAACATATAACTCCAATCCTGGAGGCTTCACCAATGATAAAGGGATTGGATTCCAAAAAATTCGTTCAAAAGCCTTTTCCCTCGAGTGCAGCCCCAAAACCAATCCCCCAAAAATTCTGTATACCCAAAATTCCCAAATATAACGGAACGACCGACCCCAACGAACACGTCATCTCTTACATGTGTGCCATCAAGGGGAACGATTTAGAAGACGATGAAATCGAATCTGTGTTGTTAAAAAAAATCGGAGAGACCCTCTCGAAGGGAGCAATGATTTGGTATCACAACCTACCACCAAATTCCATCGACTCATTTGCTATGTTAGCAGATTCTTTTGTAAAGGCACACGTCGGTGTCATAAAAGTCGCAACAAGAAAATCGGACCTTTTCAAAGTAAAACAAAGGGATAATGAAATGTTGAGGGAGTTTGTGTCCCGATTTCAAATGGAACGCATGGAATTACCACCGGTCACAGATAATTGGGTCGTTCAAGCTTTCACCCAAGGGTTGAACGAGCGAAGTTCGATAGCATCACATCGGCTGAAACAAAATTTGATCGAGTATCCAGCAATAACTTGGGCAGATGTGCACAATCGATACCAATCAAAAATCAGGGTCGAAGATGACCAATTAGGAGCTCCTTCCGTATCAGTACATCCCAACAGATCGGCTATTAAAAACCAAAGAGACATCGACAGAGAGCCAAGGTCGAATAGAGACCGATATGAACCATACATTACAGATCAAAAGAACAATAGTTTGGGACGCAATTCCGTCCGGAACAATCGAAGAAGTGATCGAGGACAAAATTCTCGGGGACTTATGAGCAAGAGTGAATTTGACAAATATGCCGATCCTATAGAGGCACCTCATTTATCGGAATATAACTTCAGCATCAATGCATCGGGCATTGTATCGGCAATCGGAAGGATCAAAGATACTAGGTGGCCCAAACCCATGCAAACCGATCCTTCCCAAAGAAACCCAAATTTGAAGTGCAAATATCATGGTATGCATGGCCACAAGATCGAGGATTGTAGGCAATTAAGGGAGGAGGTAGACCGTATATACAACGAGGGCCACCTTTGAGAGTTCCTCAGCGATCGAGCCAAGAATCACTTCAGAGAAAGGGATGCCAATAGAAAAAATGAACAAGAGGAACCTCAACATATCATTCATATGATCATCGGTGGGGTCGACACTCCACATGGACCCGTACTCAAACGCACTAAGGTACCAACCATTGGGGTAAAACGAACCCGAGATTATGTGCCCGAAGGCACTTTATCATTTGACAACGAATAAGCAGAAGGCATTTCTCAGCCCCACAATGACGCTCTGGTAATTTCTATCATATTAAGTAAAGTTCAAGTTAAACGTGTTTTAGTGGACCCAGTTAGCTCTGCGAACATCATCCGATCGAGGGTCGTGGAGCAGCTCGGTCTGCAAAATCAAGTCGTGTCCGCAGCTCGGGTCTTAAACGGCTTCAATATGGCTAGTGAAACGACTAAATGGGAGATTATTCTACTGGTGAACGTGGTTGGGACCATCCAAAATACCAAGTTCCATGTAATCGAAAGCGATATGAGATATAATGCCCTACTTGGAAGGCCTTGGATCCACAATATGAGGGCAGTACCTTCGACTCTCTACCAAGTAATGAAATTTCCGACGTCGGACGGCGTGAAAACAGTATACGGGGAACAGCATGCTACAAAGGAAATATTTGTGGTCGACGAGGTAACATCGATACCAACACTATCAACCTCGAAAAGATCGAGCATTAAAGGTAAACGAGGAGTCAAATAGCAATCACAATGGCCAGTCTCGACCAAATCGGGGAAACAGGAAATAGAAGAAGAGGAGGAGGATTTTCTGACCCCTCGAACTTTTATCATCCCCGAAAATTCTGACGCCACCAAGTCAACGATCAAAGAACTGGAACAAGTTATATTAATCGAGCATCTGCCCGAAAGAAATGTATACCTGGGAACGGGATTTACCCCCGAACTCAGGAAAAAACTTCTTCAATTTCTTATTGATAACATAGATTGTTTTGCTTGGTCCCATTTAGACATGGCAGGAATTCCACTGTCGATAACAACGTACCGACTGAGCTTGGACCCTAGGTTCAAACCGGTGAAGCAAAAAAGAAGACATCAGTCCGAGTTAAAGCACGTATTCGTGAAGGATGAGGTAAGCAAACTTCTCAAAATATGGTGGATTCGGGAAGTAAAATATCCCGAATGGTTAGCCAATGTAGTTGTAGTCACTAAAAAGGGGAACAAACTTAGAATGTGTGTAGATTATAAAGATCTAAACAAAGCATGCCCCAAAGATTTTTTTCCACTGCCTAACATCGATCGCATGATCGATGCCACAACCGGCCACGAGATCCTTGCCACGAGATCCTTACTTTTCTCAATGCCTATTCCGGATACAATCAAATTCGAATGAACCCGTAGGACCAAGAAAAGACTTCATTTATTACCAAGTATGGAATATATTGTTATAATGCAATGCCCTTCGGGCTAAAAAATGCAGGAGCTACTTACCAACGCCTAGTGAATAAAATGTTCGAAGAACAAATAAGTAAGTCAATGGAAGTTTATATTGATGACATGCTAGTAAAGTCCCTGCGCGTAGAGGACCATTTGACTCATTTGCAGGAGACGTTCGAGATTTTAAGGAAATACAACATGAAGCTCAACCCCGAGAAATGTGCTTTCAGGGTTGGTTCAGGCAAGTTCCTTGGCTTTATGGTATCGAATCGAGGAATCGAGATCAACCCCGATAAAATCAAGGCCATCAAAGACACTCGACCATAAAAAGCCTACGGGCTACAATACTTTGAGTTTGAGTTCAAGCAGTCACTCACTCGACTATTAAGCCTAAGGGCTATCTTACTTCGAGTTCGAGCAATCACTCACTTGACCATAAAGCCTACGGGCTACGAAACTTCGAGTTCGAGTTTAAGCAATCACTCACTCGACTATTAAGCCTAAGGGCTATCTCACTTCGAGTTCGAGCAAT
>AWOL01S0055216.1:20168-31241 GCA_000715115.1 Nicotiana otophora | reverse complement strand
CAACTATTTTACTTACTATATTAAGAAAGTTGAGTCGGTATTAGCAGGTGAGTACGTTTATACGTAAAAGATTGTATGGCCTTGTTGGCCTATGTTCAGTGTACGAGTGGTTATTTTGGTCTTATAGGCCCATATGTCTTATGGATATGTTGGTATTACATGGTGTATTCTACCTATCTCATGACAGCCTCTCCGACTCAATTATCTATGATAGTATGATATGAAAAGATACGTTATGTTGGTACTCGATTGAGTAAGGTACCGGTTGCCCGTCGCGGCCCATCGGCTTGGGTCGTGACAGACTTCTCCCCGAAGCAACCCGATATTTTCAACCTTTTGTTGCAGCTGAGATAACTAAGTGTTAACTTCCACAGTTGGGTCGAGTCCATACTCTATCAAAAGGATGCTCACCTGTTTATCTAGCTCGGCCTCTTCCTCATGAGCCTTGGCCAAATCTGCTTGAAGGTCTTTTATAATCTCGTCTTTTTGGCCGCAAAGAAGCTTCAGAGCGTTCCTCTCCTCCGAGACCTTTTGGATCTCAGTCTCGCACTGGCTGAGATTAGCTCGAAAGTTGGCAAGGGCCTACACAAAAAGGGAAAACGCAAGTCATATTTAGAAGAGAACAAAGAAACAAAGCGCAGTAAACAGAATAGAAGCGTCACTAATATCGGAGGAATCATCGACTCTAGTAAAGCAATCCCGAAAGGGATCCCTTATATAGAGCCTCCGCCCATATCAGGGGTCTTCAACTCTCGAGCTTCCCTTAATGCCTCCTCAGAAAAAGTCAGAAGAGAAGGCAAGTGACATGCTATCATGGTCCCGAGCAAGTCGCTCGGGACACTCTGATCGATCTTCGGGGTATCAGAACCGGCCTCGTCCGGTGTAGCCGTAGATGGACGAGAAACGGTCCCGACCTCTGATAATTTGGGATCCTCACCCAATGTCCTTTTGGAAGCCTCCTCGACACGAGGCTTGATTTTAGCAGCCGCCGTCGGCTCAGAAGATCTTGCGACCTCGATGGCTTTCGCAGATCGGACCACCAGTGCCGAGGCATTTTCCTCTTCTTCTTCTTCTTCATCTCTCAGTCTTTGGACCGAGTCCATCGCAAGAGCGATTACCTTTTTCCTCACCCTTCGAGTTTTGGGCTTTGGGTCATCGGACTGCGAGGCAGTTTTCTGTTTTTTGTCTTCCCCCGATTTTGGAACCGGGGACTTGATTTCTTTGTCGCCACCTAAAGGCCTAAAAACGGCATCATTGGTCAGGCCTGCATGAGAGGAAATTAGTAACGAATGGAGTATAAAAATGTTTCAAAAACATGAAAAGGGCCCTTACCATAATTCTTGGCCTCCCATCTACCGTTTGCCAAATCACGTCATGCGCGTTCAGCATAAGAGGAAGTCGAGGCTAACTTCCAAACCCAATCCTCTAGTTCAGGTACCGCTTGAGGCATCCAAGGAACAGTTGTATATCGAAAGGGGATATCAGGAGGAGTCGGAGAAAGATACGAAAAACAGAGTTTAAAAGATCACTTATAGTTGAAGTTCCACTCATCGGGGAATGACATCTTCCCTTCCTGGATAATGTCATGGGTCCTCATCCGAATAAAACGGTCCATCCAACCCCGATCCTTATCTTCATCGATGCTCGAAATCAAGGCTTTCGTTGCCCGGCGTTGGAGCCTGATTAGCCCTCAATAGATTTGATGCCGATACAACCGCATGAGGTGATTTAGAGTAAAATCTAGCCCCCCGGCCTTGCTAGAGAAGAAGCGCAATATGATTACTATGCGCCATAGAGATGGGTGAATTTGGCTGAGGGTGACCTGATATCTTTTGCAAAAATCAATAATCACTGGGTCGAGGGGATCCAATGTGAAGGGGTGAGTGTAAACACTTAAGAACCCCTCCACATGAGCGGTGATGCTCTCTATGGGAGAAGGAATTTGCAACACAACCTCGGGACCCCAGTTGAAGTCTCTCCTCACGGCCTTGAGCTGACCCTGTGTTATTGAGCACATGTACATCGACACATGCTCACATCGGCCCGGGATCAATGTAGGGTTTTCGACCTTGAAATCGAACTTTAGAATACACGGGCCAGGAACATACTCGTGGGGAAGCGGCTCCGCCGGCGCCTTGCCACCGGACAGCCGGGAAGAGGAGCAAGAAGCCTTCTCCTTCTGCGGTACGACTTTTGAGGTTTTTCGCCATTGGTGTAAGTAAAGGAGGAGCGAAGGAAGATAAAAGGATGGTGGTTTCAATGCTGATGAAGATGGCTCTACAGGCGGGGAAAAGGAGACGAAAAAAGTGAGAAAATTTAGGGTTTTGATTAGAGCAAAAGATAAAGTTTGATTTAATGAAGGAGCGAGCTATTTATAGGTTGAACAGTGGCGGTTCAATATCGGTAATGGCCGACATTATCTGACACGCATTAAATACCTCGATAAACTGAACCGACGGGATAGCTACCATGTGTGTCACGGTCGGACTCGATACAAACATCAGTATATATCTAATCATATCGTTGGAAAATCATGTCATTTCTCGTCATATCCTTCCTGAGAAACGAGGGAAATATTTATATACGGTCAAAACCGATTAATCCGTCGTACGGACTAGTAGAGATAATAATATTTTGATCAAAAGGTATCTTCGTAATATCGGTTTGAGGGCCGAAGTAAGGTCATCGAGCTTCGAGTTCTAAGACCGATCAATGACAAGCCCGGTATCATTATCGAGCTCATATCCATATCGAAATACGAGGCAAAGCGAAATTATCGAGCTTAAGATGCATAGACCGACCGACACCGACCCTGAATCAATACCAGACTCCGAGTCAGAATCGAGCTTGAGTCAAGGCCGGGGGCTCGAGTCAATACCGAGCTCGAGTCAGTATCGAGCTCACAGACAAGAGCCGTTGCAATCGCACTAAGGGAGAGAATCCTGGCGGGAATTAGGGAAAAGCTAATTCATCATGGGTTCCCCACTATGTATTATTTTATTATATCCAAAGTAGGATCCCTCCACTATAAAAGGGATGATTGTTGTAAGCATTAGGACATTCACACATTGTAACAAAAAGCTACTTCTCATATTGAAAGATCAATCTTTTGAGCTCATTTACTTCATCTTATCTAGTTCATTCATTTTTCTCCTTTCCAATATTTTATATTTCATTTTAATAGTCGAGATTGTATATTTTTATTTCTTTTTACGACTTTATATCAAGTTATACTACATACCCTTAGAACTACATACAAATTTAACTTTATCCGATTTTTCAAGGAAATAGTTTTTAAAGTAAAATAAAGTTAGAGTTGGATTGTAATCTACTATCTTAATTCCAAGATCAATATGCTCCTACAATCCGTGGTGGAACTAAAAATTCTAATAAAGAAATTCTAACAATTTGTTTTTTGAATCACCTGTCACTAGACTAGAACCTCCATTATGTCAATCAGGGGATTCATATATGTATATACTACAAAAATATTCGTTTTCATTATTTTGTACAGGATAAATATTATATAAAGGGGATTCAATTAAATCTCCTTTCACTGAAGGCAGCTCCCTCGTCCTCAATCCCATATGCAAAGTAGCCATACCCAAGAGCAGGTAATCTTCTTGTTGCAAAACATTAATTTATTACTTGAGCCTATCTAAAGAGAATAAAAATTTACTTTGTAGCATGAGTCTACAAGAATCATTTTTGTAGGGGTTTTAACAAATGGTACTTAATTTTTATTTTATTTGATCATAGTTATTAAGTTATTTTTTTTGATATAAAAGATACTTAGTTTTGCTTAAGTATCATAGAAAATCACTAAACTACCTTTTGAATAAAAGAATAACTCAAATTTTCCTAAGTATTATAAAAAGACACCAAACAGTTTTTTATGCAACAATTTTTTATTTTTTTTGTTATAAAATTCATCCACCCAGGCTTTAATCATCTTCTGTGATAACAAGGGATTTGACATTGACACCTCATATATTAATATATATCAAAATGAACAAAAGTACATTTTCTCAAGATATAAACCTGACGTCCGAACATATTATGGCACACTAGTCAACAGGGCCGGCCTTTGGGTAAAGTCACCGAAGTCCAAGTTTTAGGCCCCCAATTTAGGGGTCCACGTTTTACCCTATAACTTTATTTTAAATTAAGTATTTTTACTCTTATTACATATCTTGGTAAAAATGAAAAGGAAAAATAGCTATGTTCCTTAAAATTGGGCACCTAACATGTGAATGCAAAATTTATGAAAGGAATAAGTGGTAATATTTTTTCCTCATTAAATATTATGTAAATCTTTTCACTTTCTTTCTTGATTTCCACAATATTAATTTTTTTTTCATGTTTCTCAATTCTCACCAAACGTTACTATTATTATATTTTTTCTTTGTGCCTTCAGGAGATCCTATTGTTCTGTATTTTTCTTCTATCAAGTTAAAACCTACGAGAAGTATATTATGAAAGCAACAAATATTTATTTTCACATTAAATTAATGAATCAAGATCTTCTATTCCAGCTTTTTAGTATTAGTTTTCATCTAATATGTTTTTCTTGATATTACAATATGTATGCATATATTATCCTTTTAGTAGTTATCAAAATTTAAATATGTCAAATAGAAAGTATGAATCCGTTTATTCAAAACTTAAGGAAAACAAAGTTGAATCATTGATATAATCCCAAAAAAGAAGAGATGATAGTACTCTAGTCGATATACTCAATCAGATAAAAAAACTTAATTCTTTTTCAAATGTTTATATTGCTTATAGAATAATAATACCAGTTCTTATAATAATTGCCTTTGGCCGCCCTCGACCATAAATTACAAACTTGAAAGAAAGTTTTTAAAACTAAGGGTGTGTTTGGTATGAAAGAAAATATTTTTTATGAAAAATATTTTTATGGAAAATGTGTGATTTTATCACTTATTTTTCTGTATTTGGTTGGTGAGTGGAAAACTTTTTCAGGAAAATATTTTCTAGTGTTTGGTTCGAGACAACAACAACAACAAGAAGTTGACAAGGGGTTTTGGATTAGTGGGAGGGGGGTTAGCGGGGGTTGGTGGGGATGGAGAATAGGGTGGAGAAAGTTGAGAAGGAGTTTTGGAAAATATTTTCCCTTCTCTTGATAGGTAAAATATTTTCCTTCAATTCGAGAAAAATGAGTTCATGAGAAAAATATTTTTCAACATATTTAGCCAACCAAACATGAAAAAATTGGAAAACATTTTTCGAAAAATATTTTTCTTCATATCAAACACACCCCAAAATTGATAAAAATCTTACTTAAAATCAACCATGTCGCAAGAAAGATTGAATGGATTAGCTATATTACCGATTGAAAAAATATTATTAGAAGAAATTTATAATAAAATAATTATTCATAATTTTGCATCTCAAAAAGTTAGAATATAAGATTTTAATAAATTATAGTTTATAGGAAAGTTCTTTTTTGTTGGAAAAGGGGATAAAGGCCTCTTATGCTAGTTTGGCTTTAGGCTTTCAATATTGTTAAGCCGCCCCTGCTGGTGAATTACCTTATTGTCATGACCCAATTTCTTCTATAGGTCGTGAGGGCGCCCAACGTCGCTGCTAGGCAAGCCTGCGATGAAATAACTGCGTGATTACTCCTTTTAATAGGCTTTCAAGTAATTTAAATTCTATTTATTAAGAGATTTAAGAAGTAAAAAATTTAATAAATAAAACGAAAACAATTGAGTGCCATCATCAATATATAAATATTTCAAAACCATAATGTCTACTAGAGTGTGTGCCAAGACCTAGTGTCACAAGTGTATGAGCACTAGTAGAATATACAAAACTCTAACTACTGTCTGAAATAACATACACAGAAAATAAGTACAAAAGAAAAGCTCTAGGTGCTGCAGAACAGCTCAGGAAGCAGCTCACCACTAGGCCTCGGGATATCGGGGATGCGTGCCGGTGTGACCGTTAGATGCACCTGCCTTAGATCCTGCACGGTTAGTGCAGAAGTATAGCGTGAGTACATAAATAACATGTACCTAGTAAGTATCAAGTCTAACCTTGAAAAAGTATTGACGAGGGGTCGACATCGACAATTATTATGGGCTAACAGTAAAGAAATACAAAATTCTAAATAAGCATGAGTTATGTAAGTAATAATAATAACTCAATAACCAGTAGAAAGTAAATAATTATTTCACATATGGTAAGTCTCAAATAAATTTTTGTCTTATATAATTTAGCACCTCAAGCTAAAGAAAAATATCAAATATATAATTACACTTCCGAGTGTTATCACGCACGATTATGCCGAGGTCGTACGACCCGATCTAGAATAATATGTACACTATCGAGGGTCGAGCGGCACGAACCATAGATGCATCTATCTACTGCCGAGGCGTTCGGCCTGCTCCACAGGAAGAGAGAATACTTTATAAATAACCGGTTTAAGAGCTAATACAAAGTTAATGTACAATGAAACACAAATTTTATTAAGGGTCAAGTAACCCGCCAAGACTCAATAAATAAAATTCGGTCTTTTACGATTCCTCTAACAAGTTCTGATAAACGTTAGGCACTTTAATTAACAGGTAGGGTGCAAACATCAAGTATTTCATGATTCAGGTCCTAAACTACCTGGACATAAGCATAGTTAGTAAAAACGCATGAACTCTCGTCACCTCGTACGTACGTAGCCCCCATAATTAGAAGCAAATAAAAATTTAAATCACATATGGGGTAAATTCCCTCTTACAAGGTTAGGCAAGAGACTTACCTTGTCTCAAAGCTCGTTTTCCGGCTTCAAATTCACCCTAAAGCCTCAACTCGGTGCTGAACAATCCGAAACTAGTTAAATGTTGTATAAATTAATTAAAATATGCTTAAAAGTAAATGATTTAGCTATTAGAGTAATTACTCAACCTAAATTGGAAGGTCCCTAAAATTCACCCCCGGGCTCACGTACCCGGATTCGAGAAATATTCGAAGAAAATTATTACCCATAACCTCACGAACTCAAATATATAATTTTCACTCAATCCCATAACCATTTTCGTGAGTAAATCCCATTTTTATCAAAACCTAGGGTTATTTCTCTAAACCCATAATTTTTACAAATTTATATGTTAAAATCTACCCATAATCTATGTATTTAACTTATATTGGATAGAAATCACTTATCTCAAATAGCTAGTGAAAACCACTCTCAAAGAGCTCCAAATATCGGTCAAGGAATGCAATAAATGAGCCCAAAATGTTTGAGTCCCGTCTTAAATGAAGGTTCTGCCCAGTAGGACTTTTGCATCTGCGGTCCCTGGACTGCATCTGCGGTACCGCTTCTACGGAACTTAGTTCGCTTCTGCGGAACTTAGTCTGTTTCTTTAGAATTCCACAGGCCCAGCGCTGGCCGCTTCTTTGGACGGGACCCCGCTTCTGCGGACGTCGAAGCGCATTTGTGGCCTCTTCGCACCTGCGGGTGATCCATCACAGAAGCGAGGCCGCTTCTGCAGCCTCTGGCCAAATGCCCCAAAGCTGCTTCTGCGTCCACAAGCTCGCACCTGCGGCCATAAGCTCGCAGTGCGGGCACACCAAAACTGGTGCACCAGCAGTCCTTTTGAGTCCTAATTCGATCTGTGCATCGTCCGGATTGCACCCGAGGCCCCCGAGGCCTCGTCCAAACATACTAACAAGTTCGTAAGCATAAAACGGACGCGCTCGTAGCCTCAGAACACGGAAAATAACATTAGAACTAAGAATCGCAACCCAAAACCAATAGAATCAACTTATGAACTTCAAGTTCTTCCAACTCGCTCGAACGCGCCAAATCACATCTAAACTACTCGGAATTACACCAAATTTTGTGTGCAAGTCTTAAATTACCATACGGAGCTATTCTCAGGCTCGGAATCCCAAACAGACCTCACTAATACCAAAATCTACTCCAAACCAAATTTAAAGAACTTTTAAACCTTCAATAGGCCAACCTTTAACATTAAGCGACGAAACGCTCCCGGGTCATCCAAAACCCGATCCGAACATATGACCAAGTCCAAATCATCATACGAACCTATTGGAATTGTCAAATCTTGGTTCCGAGATCGTTTACCTAAAAATATTAGCCAAAGCCAAACTTAGCATTTTAAAGCCAAACTAAGGAGCCAAGTATTCCGATTTGAACCCGAACCCTTTCAAATCCCGAACTAATCATCCCCGCAAGTCATAAAATAGTAGCATATACGGAGAGTTTTATTTAGTAGAACGGGGCTCTAGAAAGCAGAACGATTGGTCGGGTCGTTATATTTTTCACCTTTTAAACAAACGTTCGTCCTCAAACGGGTCTAGAATCATACCTAGAGTGCTGAATAAGTGTGGATATCTGCTCTGCATGTCCTCCTCGGCCTCCCAAGTCTCCTCCTCGACTGGTTGGCCTCTCCACTAAACCTTTACCGTAGAAATCTTCTTAGACCTCAATTGGCGAACATGCCTGTCAACAATGGCAACTAGCTCCTCCTCATAACCCAGGCTCTCATCTAGCTAACCCGTGCTGAAGTCTAACATATGTGACCTGTCGGCATGATACCTCCGGAGCATAGACACATGAAAAATCGGATGAACCCCTGATAGACTGGGAGGCAAGGAAAGCTTATAAGCAACCTCTCCAACTCGCCTCAACACATCAAATGGACCTATAAACCTTGAGCTCAACTTGCCCTTCTTCCTGAACCTTATGATTCCCTTCATCGACAAGACCTTTAAGAGGACCTTCTCGCCTACCATAAATGATAAATAACGCGCCTTCTGATCCACGTAACTCTTCTGTCTGGACTGTGCCGCGTGAAGTCACTCCTAAATCAACTTTACTTTTTCCAAGGCATCCTTCACTAAATCAGTATCATATAACTTAGCCTCGCCGTGCTCAAACCATCCGATGGGCGAACGACATCGCCGACCATATAAAACCTCAAATGGAGCCATCTCGATGTTAGACTGATAATTGTTGTTGTAATCAAACTCGGCCAAAGGCAAGAATCAATCCCACTGCTCTCCAAAGTCAATCACACATGCTCTGAGCATATCCTCCAATATTTGAACCATCCACTCCGACTGCCCGTCGGTCTGCGGATGAAAGGTTGTGCTAAGATCTACCCGGGGCCCTAACTCACTCTATACTGCACTCCAGTAATGCGAAGTAAATTGAGGGCCTCTATCTGATATAATGGAGACAGGCACACCGTGCAACCAAACAATCTCCTAAATGTAAATCTGAGCCAACATCTCTGAAGAATACGTGGTAACAACCAGAATGGAGTGTGTTGACTTGGTCAATCTGTCGACAGTGACCTAAACTGCATCAAACTTCCGCAAGGTCCGCGGCAACCCAACTACGAAGTCCATAGTAATGGGCTCCCATTTACACTCAAGTATAGCCATCTGCTGGAGTAGGCCACCTGGCCTCTGGTGCTCGTACTTAACCTGCTGGCAATTAAGGCACCTCGCTACATACTCAACTATGTCCTTCTTCATTCGCCGCCACCAATAATGCTGCCTCAGGTCATAATACATCTTCGTAGCACCAGGATGAATAGAATACCGAGAACTGTGTGCCTCCTCTAGGATCTTCTCCCTCAAGCCATTAACGTTAGGAAAATATAGGTGACCCTGAAGTCGTAGAACACCATCCTCAATGATAGTAACCTCCTTGTCACCACCCTGCAATATTGTCTATCTGAGAACCAAAAAGTGTGGATCATCAAACTGGCGAGCCTTGATATGCTCGAATAGTGAAGACTGGGCAACAAAGCATGCAAGAACTCGACTGAGCTCTGAAATATCCAGCCTCACAAGTTTGTTAGCCAAGGACTGAATATCCAAAGCTAGTGGCCTCTCCTCCGCCGAAATGAATGCCAAACTACCCATACTCTCCGCCTTTCTGCTCAAGGCATCTACAACTACATTCACCTTTCCTGGATGATAGAGGATGGTAATATCATAATCCTTTAGTAACTCAAGGCACCTGTGCTACCTCAAATTTAGATCCCTCTACTTGAACAAATGCTGCAAGTTGCGATGATCGGTGTACACCTCACATGACACCCCATAAAGATAATGCCTCTAGATCTTAAGAGCATGAACAATCGTGGCCAACTCCAAATCGTGTACGTAGTAATTCATCTCGTGGGGCTTCAGCTGATGTGAAACATATGCAATAACTCGCCCCTCATGTATCAATACACAACCCAAACCAACGTGTGAAGCATCCCAATACACAGTATACATCCCCGAATCGGAAGGCAGCACTAACACCGGTGCTGAAGTCAAGGCAGTCTTGAGCTTCTAAAAGCTAGCCTCACAATCATCGGACCATAGGAACGGAGCATCATTCTGGGTCAATCTAGTTAAAGGTACTGCAATAGATGAGAAGCCCTCCAAACATCGGCGATAATAACCTGCTAACCCCAAGAAGCTCCTAATCTCGGTCGCTGTGGTGGGACGAGGCCAACTCTGAACTGCCTCAATCTTCTTGGGATCAACCTTAATACACTCACCTAATAAACAATGTCCCAAGAAAGCCACAGAATCTAACCTGAACTCACACTTGGAGAACTTAACATCTAGCTTTTGTTCCCGCAAGGTCTAAAGCACCACTCTCAAATGCTGCTCGTGCTCCTCCATGCTACGTGAGTAGATCAAAATGTCATCGATGAAGACAATGACAAAAGAATCAATATATGGCCTGAACACTTGGTTCATCAAATCCATAAATGCCGCCAGGGCATTAGTCAAACAGAAAGACATCACTAGAAACTCATAATGGCCATATCTAGTCCGGAAAACCGTCTTCGAAATATCAAAATCCCGAATCTTCAGCTGATGGTAACCTGATCTCAAGTCGATCTTAGAGAACACCCTAGCATCCTGCAACTGATCAAACAAATCATCAATACACGGCAACGGGTACTTGTTCTTAATGGTAATTTTGTTCAACTGGCGGTAATCAATACATATCCGCATAGTACCATCTTTCTTCTTCACAAATAACACTGGTGCACCCCAATACGACACACTCGGTCT
>AWOL01S0055216.1:5851-18588 GCA_000715115.1 Nicotiana otophora | reverse complement strand
CACCTGGCCTCTGGTGCTCGTACTTAACCTGCTGGCAATTAAGGCACCTCGCTACATACTCAACTATGTCCTTCTTCATTCGCCGCCACCAATAATGCTGCCTCAGGTCATAATACATCTTCGTAGCACCAGGATGAATAGAATACCGAGAACTGTGTGCCTCCTCTAGGATCTTCTCCCTCAAGCCATTAACGTTAGGAAAATATAGGTGACCCTGAAGTCGTAGAACACCATCCTCAATGATAGTAACCTCCTTGTCACCACCCTGCAATATTGTCTATCTGAGAACCAAAAAGTGTGGATCATCAAACTGGCGAGCCTTGATATGCTCGAATAGTGAAGACTGGGCAACAAAGCATGCAAGAACTCGACTGAGCTCTGAAATATCCAGCCTCACAAGTTTGTTAGCCAAGGACTGAATATCCAAAGCTAGTGGCCTCTCCTCCGCCGAAATGAATGCCAAACTACCCATACTCTCCGCCTTTCTGCTCAAGGCATCTACAACTACATTCACCTTTCCTGGATGATAGAGGATGGTAATATCATAATCCTTTAGTAACTCAAGGCACCTGTGCTACCTCAAATTTAGATCCCTCTACTTGAACAAATGCTGCAAGTTGCGATGATCGGTGTACACCTCACATGACACCCCATAAAGATAATGCCTCTAGATCTTAAGAGCATGAACAATCGTGGCCAACTCCAAATCGTGTACGTAGTAATTCATCTCGTGGGGCTTCAGCTGATGTGAAACATATGCAATAACTCGCCCCTCATGTATCAATACACAACCCAAACCAACGTGTGAAGCATCCCAATACACAGTATACATCCCCGAATCGGAAGGCAGCACTAACACCGGTGCTGAAGTCAAGGCAGTCTTGAGCTTCTAAAAGCTAGCCTCACAATCATCGGACCATAGGAACGGAGCATCATTCTGGGTCAATCTAGTTAAAGGTACTGCAATAGATGAGAAGCCCTCCAAACATCGGCGATAATAACCTGCTAACCCCAAGAAGCTCCTAATCTCGGTCGCTGTGGTGGGACGAGGCCAACTCTGAACTGCCTCAATCTTCTTGGGATCAACCTTAATACACTCACCTAATAAACAATGTCCCAAGAAAGCCACAGAATCTAACCTGAACTCACACTTGGAGAACTTAACATCTAGCTTTTGTTCCCGCAAGGTCTAAAGCACCACTCTCAAATGCTGCTCGTGCTCCTCCATGCTACGTGAGTAGATCAAAATGTCATCGATGAAGACAATGACAAAAGAATCAATATATGGCCTGAACACTTGGTTCATCAAATCCATAAATGCCGCCAGGGCATTAGTCAAACAGAAAGACATCACTAGAAACTCATAATGGCCATATCTAGTCCGGAAAACCGTCTTCGAAATATCAAAATCCCGAATCTTCAGCTGATGGTAACCTGATCTCAAGTCGATCTTAGAGAACACCCTAGCATCCTGCAACTGATCAAACAAATCATCAATACACGGCAACGGGTACTTGTTCTTAATGGTAATTTTGTTCAACTGGCGGTAATCAATACATATCCGCATAGTACCATCTTTCTTCTTCACAAATAACACTGGTGCACCCCAATACGACACACTCGGTCTGACGAACCCCTTTGCTAGCAACTCGTCAAGTTGTTCCTTCAACTCCTTCAACTATTTCGGATCCATGCTTACGATGGGATAGATATAGGCTGGTTACATGGAGCTAAATCAATGCAAAAATCAATATCACGATCTAGCGGTATGCTTAGAAGATTAGAGGGGAATACATCAGAGAACTCACGAACCACAGGCACTGAATCAATCGACGGAGTCTCTGTAGTAGTATCACGGGGATAAGCCAGATAAGCCAAACAACCCTTCTCGACTATCTGTCGAGCCTTCAGAAAAGAGATAACCCGACTAGATGTATTAACAGACAACCTTTTTCACTCCAATCTAGGCAACTCTGGCATCGCCAAGGTAACAGTCTTGGCATGGCAATCAAGGATGGCGTGATATGGAGACAACCAATCCATGCCAGGATGATCTCAAAGTCAGACATATCGAGCAACAGAAGATCTGCTCGGGTCTCATAACCACAGAAAGTAACAATGCAGGATCGATAGATCCGATCCACGATAACAGAATCACCCACCGATGTGGACACATAAACAAGAGTACCCAAGTACTCATGAGGAACACCCAAGTAATGAGCAAACAAAGATTAAACATATGAATATGTAGACCCTGGGTCAAATAGTACCGAAGCATCCCTACTGCAGACAGAAATAATACCTGTAATCACGACATCTGAAGCCACTGCATATGGTCTGGCTGGGAAGGAATAGAATCTGGATGGAGCGCCTCTTGGCTGGCCTCCACCTCTATGATGGCCCCTACCCACCTGCCCTTCGCCTCTGGGCGGCCGGACAACTGGTAATGGAATCATAGACTGCTGACCCTGTTGCACTGCCTTGCCCCGAAGCCTAGGGCATAACCTCCGCACGTGACTAAGGTCCCCACACTCAAAATAACCTCTCGGTACGGTAGACTGCTGACCTGAAGTCAGACCCTGATGGCCTGAATACCCACTAGGGGAACCCTGAAGACCTGGTGGGCAGTAGGAACTCTCTGGCATGGGACTGAAGTAAGGTCTCACTAGAGCAGCTCGAGGAGGCGGCAGTGCTGGATATGTGGGCCTGCTATACTGACCCCTCACGAACTGACCCCTGCCCCCAGCCGGGGCACCACTGAACTCTCCAGAATATCAAAACCGCTTATCCCTCGTCGCATGCTCTCGGCTCCGCTGACGAATACCCTCGATCCTCCGAGCTATCTACACAACTAGCCCATAAGAAGTCCACATCTTCACCTCCCGAGCCATGTTGGCCTGGATACCAGAGTACAACCCGGTAACAAACCTCTGCACTCTATCTGTATTGGTAGGAAGTATCATAAGTGCATGGCGAGACAACTTAAAGAGCCTCGCCTCATAGTCGGTAACTAACATCTGACCCTGCTGGAGCTGCTCGAACTGAAATCGTAACTCTTCCCTCCGGGAGGGTGGAATATACATGTCCAAGAAGAGGCGTGTGAACTGATCCCAAGTCACGGGAGGAGAACATACTGGTCTGCAGGAAGATATGACTGCCACCACCTACGGGCCCTGCCCTCCAGCTGGAAATTAGTAAAATCCACCCCATGGGACTCCAATATCCTCATGTTGTGCAGTCTGTCCCTGCATCGATCAATAAAGTCCTGGGGTCCTCATGCCGCTCACCCCCAAAAGATAGGAGGATGAAGCCTGGTCCACCTGTCCAATAGCTTCTGCGGATCGCCGACCGCAGCCGGTCTGGACTCAGGTATAGCTGCTGCAAATGGCTGAGCTCCGCCCACGGGTAGTGCGCCCGGGGTCTGATATACGACAGCTGCATGACCTGGAGCATGAGCGGTAGGGGTCTGTGCTCCCCCTCCCGCCTGAGATGTAGCTGGGTCAACTGGAAATAAACCAACCTGAGTCATCGAGTCTATTAACCGCAGCATACGGCCCATGACCTCCTGGAATCCCGGTGCAGACATGAAATCCACCGGGGCTGGCTCTGCTACAGGCACCTTGCCCTGCTCCTCAATAATAAGATCCTCCACTTGATCTACTGGTGGCATGACTGGAACAACTCTAGGACGCCCTCGTCCTCTACCACGAGCTGGAGCCCTCCCTCGGCCTCTGCCTCGGCCTCTAGCAACAAGGGGAGCAGCTCCTCCATGATCGGGTACATCTGCCGTGCGCGTTCTCACCATCTGTAAGAGAATAAGAGAATAATACTTAGCACAACATCAACTGTACGATAGGAGATAAAGAAAAGAGTAGTTTCCTAACACCCTATAGCCTCTTGAAGATAAGTATGGACGTCTCTGCACCGATCCGCAAGATTCTACTAGGCCTGCTCAAAACTTGCGAGACCTACGTGAACCTAGTGCTCTAATATCATGTTGTCACAATCTAATTTCTTTTATAGGCCGTGAGGGAACCCAGCGTCACCGCTAGACAAGCCAACGATGAAATACCTACGTGATTACTCCTTTTAATAGGTTTTCAAGTAATTTAAATTTCATTTATTAAGATATTTAAGAAGTAGGAAGTTTAATAAATAAAACGAAAATAATTGAGTGCCATCATCGATATATAAATATTTCAAAACCATAATGTCTACTAGAGTGTGTGCCAAGACCTGGTGTCTTAAGTGTATGAGCACTAGTAGAATATACAAAACTCTAACTACTCTCTGAAATAACATACACAGAAAATAAGTACAAAGGAAAAGCTCTGGGTGCTGCAGAACAGCTCAGGAAGCAACTCACCACTACGCCTCGGGGTATCGGGGATGCGCGCCGGTATGACCGCCAGATGCACCTGCCTCAGATCTTGCACGATTAGTGCAGAAGTGTAGCGTGAGTACATAAATAACATGTACCTAGTAAGTATCAAGTCTAACCTCGAAGAAGTAGTGACGAGGGGTCGACATCGACACTTACTATGGGCAAACAGTAAAGAAATGCAGAATTCTAAATAAGCATGGGTTATGTAAATAATAATAATAACTCAATAACCATCAGAAAGTAAATAATCCTTTCACGTATGGTAAGTCCCAAATAAATTTCCGTCTTATATAATTTAGCCTCTCAAGTAGGGAAATATATTAAATATATAATTACACTTTCGAGTGTTATCACGCACGATTCCGAGGTCGTATGACCCGATCCAGAATAATTTGTACACTGCCGAGGGTCGAGCGACACAAACTATAGATGCATCTATCTACTGCCGAGGCGTCCGACCCACTCCACAAGAAGAGATGATACTTTATAAACAACCGATTTAGGAGCTAATACAAGGCTAATGTACAATAAAACATAATTTTTATTAAGGGTGAAGTAACCCGTCAAGACTCAATAAATGAAATTCGGTCTTTTACTATTCCTCTAACAAGTTTTGATAATATTTAGGCACTTTAATTAACAAGTAGGGTGCAAACATTTCAAGTATTTCATGATTCGGGTCCTAGACTACCTAGACATAAGCATAGTTAGTAACTACGCACGGACTCTCGTCACCTCGTGCGTATGTAACCCCCACAATTAGAAGCAAATAGAAATTTAAATTACCTATGGGGTAAATTCTCTCTTACAAGGTTAGGCAAGAGACTTACCTTATCTCAAAGCTCGCTTTTCGGCCTCAAATTCACCCTAAAGCCTCAACTCGGTGCCAAACAATCCGAAACTAGTCAAATATCGTATAAATTAATTAAAATACGCTCAAAAGTAAATGATTTAGCTATTAGAGCAATTACCCAAACCAAATTGGAATGTCCCTAAAATTCACCTTCGGGCCTACGTGCCCGAATTCTAGAAATTGCCAAAGAAAGTTGTTACCCATAACCTCACAAACTCAAATATATAATTTTCACTCAATCTCATAACCATTTTCGTGGGTAAATCTCATTTTTATCAAATCCTAGGGTTATTCCTCTAAACCCATAATTTTTGCAAATTTACATGTTAAAATTTACCCATAATCTATGTATTTAACTTACATTGGATAGAAATTACTTACCTCAAATAGCTAGTGCAAACCCCTCTCTAAGTGCTCCAAAAATCGCCCAAGGAATACAATAAATGAGCACAAAATGTTTGAGTCACGACTTAAATGAAGGTTCTTCCCAGCAGGACTTCCGCATCTGCGGTCCCTTGGCCGCATCTGCTGTACCACTTCTGCGAAACTTTGTCCGCTTTTGTGGAATTCCACACTCCCAATGCTGGTCGCTTCTGCTTATGGGACCCCGCTTCTGCGGACGGCGAAGCGCATTTGCGGCTTCTTCGCACCTGCGGGCGATCCATCGCAGAAGTGAGGCCGCTTCTGCGCGTGCTTCTCCGCTTCTGCAGCCCATGGACAAATGCCCCAAAGCCATTTTTCTGGCCACAAGCTCGCATCTGCGGGTTCCCTCCTGCGGCCATAAGCTCGCATGTGCGGGCACACCAGAACTGGTGCACCAACAACCTTTTTGAGTCCTAATTCGATATGTTCATCATCTGAATTGCACCCGAGGCCCCCCTGGCCTCGTCCAAACATATCAACAAGTTTGTAAACATAAAACGGACTCGCTCGTACCCTCGTAACGCAAAAAACAATATTAGAACTAAGAATCGCAACCCAAAATCAATAGGATCAACATATGAACTTTAAGTTATTCCAACTCGCCCTGAACGCGCCGAATCACACCTAAACTACTCGGAATGACACCAAATTTTGCGTGCAAGTTTTAAATTACCATACGGAGCTATTCCCACCCTCGGAATCCCAAACAGATCTCGATAACACCAAAACCTACTCCAACCCAAATTTAAAGAACTTTTAAACCTTCAATAAGCCAACTTTTAACATTAAGCGATGAAACGCTCCCGGGTCATCCAAAACCCGATCCGAACATACGCCCAAGTCTAAAATCATCATATGAACCTATTGGAACCGTCAAATCTCGGTCCCGAGGTTGTTTACACAAAAATGTTGAGCAAAGCCAAACTTAGCATTTAAAATCAAACTAAGGAACCAAGTGTTCCGATTTCAACCCGAACCCTTCCAAATCCCGAACTAACCTTCCCCGGTTATAAAACAGTGAAAGTACATACAGAGAATTTTATTTAGGAAAACGGGGATCTAGAAAACAGAATGACTGATCGGGTCGTTACACTTACTAAATATTGTTAACCATACTCCAAGAACTAAGATGAAAGCTAGTCAATAAACTAACAACCAAACATATAGAATGATAGGACTCCTTTCATTTACATAAGGTCCTGATGAAATATAACCAATGAGAACGGTGGAATTTTAATTAGAAGGTTGAATATCAAATGTGGAATTGATTTGGATCAAATGGGATCAATTTTGAAGTAAATAATGTGTTGGTGAAATTTCTATTCAAGTTTTGATGACCTATCAAGATGTTGAACAATTTGTACTAAAATTATAATACAACTTGAAGTTCTTCCAATCCGCTAGGACTCGCAACAAGGCAAGTCTTGCCATCCGACAAACAGGGGCTTACGGAATTTTTTTTATAAGCGATGTCATATTTATATAAATAATAATAAATAAATAAATATTATCTAATATCATTTTACCCCAAGTTGAAAGCCTTGGCCAAGGGTTTAGTTGAATATTATTGCAAAGGGAAATGTAGGTTCGATTCTCCTTAGCCTCAAATTTTTAACCAACATACTCGCTCAAAGATGTTCAAAAGTTAGAATATCTAGTTCCAGCCTCAAACTTACAACCTTTACAAACCCAAATATAAGCTTGATCAATGGACCAAGAAATACCCTTTGCCGAAAGGTAGTATCATTATTATATATTGCTTCATTTTTACCGAATATTAATATAAACATTTAATATTTTATCCGGCGAAGTGGCGTCAGATTACACCTCTTCTACCTGTGTGTATCCGCCTCTGCCGACAAGACCTGTGGCAGCGCAAATCTTCGGCAATCCATCGAAACCTTTGCGATCCGCCAAAATTTACATCCAAGTCCTAATCCACAAATTATTTTTGCAGAACTTATTTAAATTCAATTAAAACTAACAACATGAAAATAGTCTGTTAATGCAAAATCATCAAGAAATTACGTTGGATGGACCTTTTTAAACTACTTTTATGTTTTAATCCCATTAAAAAATATTTTGAGAAAGTAGTTCCCCGCTAAAAATATTGGGCAGGATCTTTCTCGATCGCCAAAATTTTAAAATATAAGGAATTCTGATAATCACTAGAATTTTTCGTCATAATGATGAAAGATTTTGGTGTTTAGTTAAGATTTGTGGCAAAATTCTGACGATCACCATAACTGTTGTATGCTTTAAAATTGTCAACATACTTTAAAATTGTGGCACTTAAGAAATATTTTGCCCAACATTGTTTAAAATTATGGTATAAAATTCTTTCCCAAAACTTCTGTTACCCGAGGGTCAAGAAATTAATAGTGAGACAAAAATATCCTATTTGTATCATTCACCTATCACCTGGTAGTGGACCACTGAAAGAGGTCAGGAATTGGCCCCTACCGGAATAACGGCCATGGGCTGGCCCAAATCCCTAATCCGCTAGGGACTAGCAAGTTGCAACAATAACCTAGATATGGAACCATAACTGTATTTTTAACATAAATAACTTAATTACCACTGATATATTTGAATTTTATTCAAATACCCTATTCACAAAATGAACAATTAACATTAAATGGAATCATTAAATTGATATTCTTTTAAAGAATTAGGATGACTCAAAATGCTATATTATTATTTTGGCAGAATATATAGGCAGCCCCATGAACTTGGCCATTTATTTTTATTTGGACGCCGAATCTAAGGTACGCACCTATTGAATACAAATTGTGTCCATTAGACAGACACTCTGACATGACATGACATGACAGTGTGTAATACACCACTTGTGTTGAGCGCGTGAGAAGTGAGAAGAAGCAAATTCTTTTTTCTTCAATTTCCTTCATTTTCCATTGTGCCACCACCATCTTCACTACTATTACATGTGCTTCACCACCATGCCAATCACTTTCTACCTTACAATTCAATTCTAGTGACCAAAAATTACAATCAACACCAGAAATCTTTTTAAGAATACACTTCACATTCAATAGAAAAATGGTCAACTAGGAATGAAATAAGCGTTGACCACACAACGAAGCCAAAGCCCGGCCAAAAACCCACCTGAGGACCTAACGGGCATCAATAGTCGCTGACGGAGGACAATTATAAGCGGTACTGATGGAGGTAATATATTTGGGGAAAGCCTTTTCAAACAACAAATAGAGGAGAGGAGAGGGCAAATCCGTTGGTGCTTGCTGAAATTTGCAATGGATGGTAGCTGAAAAGATAGTGGTGACAATCAGCAAGAGTTGTTGAGTTATGAGCTTTCAAGTCTCGACTGCAATCCAATAGTACCGGCGGGGTTCATCGGCGGCGAATTAATGGTGGGTGGAGAAAGTGACCAGTCTTCATCTCCGAGGGCCCTTCAGTTTTGGCTTTTTTCTTTAGTAACGTGTTTTTTTCTTATTGGTCCTACTTGCAAGTGAATACACACGCTTTAGTTTATTTGGAGCTGCAAAATATGTGTCTAATTGACACAATTTGTCGTCACTTAAAGTGCCCAATAGATACTACTACTACTAGTTAAAAAATGGCCAAGTGTAGGGGTTGCTGATGTATTCTGCCTATTATTATTTTTACTTTGACTTTTTTTACCTTAAACAAGATATTATTGAGTTTGACGAGACCAACACCTCGAACAGGTGCACAAACAAAAAAGCATGTAGCATGTCTTGTAAGTTCTCTTAATTTTTTCAACCTTGTTGCCCAGGAAGAAAACAATTTTCGCCCATTTTGACAGCTCGTCCACACCGTTAAATGAACGAGATAGCTTCAAATATGCAGTTCAAAGTTGCTGTCTCAGCCATTATTGTTGGTCTCAAACCAAGAAGATAATCAATGGGGCATTGCTCTTTGTCAGTTATACCCGTTTGAAGAGTGTTTGGTGATTACAGGAGGAGAAATTAAAAAATTGTAATTTTAGTACTAGTATAATATTATTGGATACTTATATGTCTTCACTATGAGTTCAATAACTTGACTATAACGGTGTATAAAATTTTCTTACACGGCGAGGATAGTTAAGTTAACCCAAAACAGCAGGTATATTGTCCATAACAAGTCAACTCTGATAATATAGAAAATAAAATAGTTAAATATAATTACATTAATAGTGTAAAAGATTATATATATATAATTCTCATATTTATTAATCTTAGCCTGAAAATGTGAGACAGGAAACGAATACTAGGAGAGGAAGTGCCATAGTATAAAAAAGCATAGCACCTTTAGCCTTTAGCGCATATTGCTTTCTATCATCAACCAATATACTACTTTACTAGCTAGTACTATAATTTTGAAGCCGATTCACTCGCACGCGTGCGATCGTTTGGCGTCAAGTTTGGTTCTCGGAGTACTTGGACGGTGGTGCAATCGCTTTATTTTCCACCAACAGCAACAATCATATACCGAGAAAAAACAAATGATTATTTCTTGACGAATGATTGATACGAAAAGGTTGCTTGAACTTTGCTACATTCGACAGACTCATTCCTCCGCGCTATCTTCAGGATTTTATTCAATATATTTAACCCAAATTAATAAAGAAAAAAAAAGAACAAATGGCAAGATAAAATAGACATTTATGAAAAAATAATGATATAGAGGAATCTATTCAAATTGGATATATATATTTGCATTTTAGGAGACTATATGCATGCACACGATGATCACTCAACTTTCATTTCATTAAGCCACAATAACTTAGCTATTTTTGGTAATGAAAAAGTTACTTAATTTTAGTTAGGTATCATGAAAGTCATTAAAATATTTTTATAATAAAAAAGTCCCTCAGCTTGCCTTAATATCACATAAAGCCATTAGGAGGAAACAGTGGAGATATTCTTTATGATATTTAGACTAAGTTAAGTATCTTTTTCATGAAATTCCGTGACACTTAAGAAAAACTTGAGTGACTTTTTCATTATAAAAAATAATTTTGTAAATTTAGTTCAATAAAATAAAACTTAAGTGGTCATCTCTGTTGGGTTATCCCTATTTTATCCTTAAGGGCAAGCCGCAGATAATATATTCATGGTAGTATGTTGTATTCATCGATTGAAAATCTTGAATCCGTACAGATTTTCAGTATCTTTTTCTTTTTGAATTATAATAATTGTGATTGGAAATTATATGTACTTGTTTTTCGAGTATGGAGCCACAATATATTGGACGAAATTCAAAAATAGTCACATTTACGAGTGGTAATTGAAAAATAGTCACAATTTCAAAAGTAATCGAAATTTAGCTACTTTTCATGTAAAGATAAATTTGAACGAAAATGTTGTTCAAAATCTAGAAAAATATTCCAGCATAATATACTTGAGTTCGAATTTTTTACATGTGAACTTACAGCATAATATACTGAAGTTCCAACATAATATACTGTACTTCCAGCATAATATAGTGGAGTTCCAGCATAATATACTGGTTCAACATAATATGCTGGAAGTTCATACACATGTGCTCTAATCTTCAGTATATTATGCTGGAACTTTCCGTGTAATGGAGTGCCAGCATAATATGCTGGAAATTCATATACAAGTGCATCAATCTCCAGTATATTATGTTAGAACTTTCCGTGTTGCAACAAAATATTGGCTATTTTTTAATGACTTTGCAAATGCTGACTATTTTTTAATTATCAGTCCGAAAACTGACTAAGCCGCGCTATTTTCACATAAAAATTCGTTCCAATTCCTTTCTCACTTTCCTAGGTACACAAATTTATGCTCTTACAGCTTCTTGTTAATTACGATCCTTGGTTGCTTAGGACTTAAAACTGAGAAGAAACCCTAGAGTATAGAGTTATGTGTTAGTCCCGCCAATATTGTTGTATTTGTAAATAATAATTTTGGGAAATATAAATTATTGTAATGAAACAGTAATTAATTTGAGCCCACTGAATTCACAGTGTTTCCTTAAGGAATTTAATCCCCTCCTAGTACCCAAGGTTATGGATTATTTCCTCCCAGGATAGAACGAATCACACACTGGTGTAGCGGTACTTCAAACCCCAGTGTTTCAGCGAACACAAAGTTCGGTAGCAAATCACACTTACAGTTGCTTTGTTTGAAGTTAAAACAATGCAGAACAAAGGAGTAGAAACTCAGAAAATCGTATGGAAATGCTGAGAGGAAGGAGTGCAATGTATAGCCAAAGTTGAGCGTTTTCAGTTTGGTGTCTTTCTTTAACAGCTGCTGCACATATTTATAGCAGTCAACTTTGAAGATGAACGACCCTCCACCCTCCATGATGGAGCATGCACTAGCTTGTTTGTGGAGCAAGTACTTGGCCATGGTGGAAAGAGCATTAGGCGGCTGCTATTGCAGCTGGTGGTCAATACACGGATTGAAACATATCCGTTACAAATGCGGATAATTTTACGTTAATATTTACTATTAATAAATTAATTTGGTCCAAAAAATTAATCAATCGATCATTTGACCAAATCCGAATCCAAATCTGAAGCCGAAGCCGAACCCGAATCCGAACCCGAAGCCGAGCCGAGCGAGCGACGACGACGACGACACGAGGCTTGCTTTCTTCTTAACTCTTTAAGAGCTACAAGAAGAGCAATTATATATATACCCACCAAAAATCTTTTCCTCTTCTAATATGGGACAATGTCTTATTGTCAAGAGGGGAAAACTTAAAATTTTACTCAAAAATTTTATTTTCCCTCCATTTCTCATTCACCCTCATTTTAGGACTATTTCATCTTAAATAATAAAAACCTCAACAATCCCCCACATGAATGGGGAATGGCTATATCAGGCAAGTATGCATGGAAAAACTGTGTGATTTGCAAGCAAGGATTAATTGCATCTGGATAAGTAGGTTTTCCTTTGAACTTTTCGTAGTGAACTTATGTCGGATATACTCGGTCAATCGGTAGATTTGATATCTTTGAACCGTCGATCTTTGGTGTATACCTAGACAACCATAAGTCACACAATCAACCCTTAACCGTCTTTGGTTCTCATTGTTGTGTTCGTTTCAGCCATGAACACC
>AWOL01S0055213.1:40522-62484 GCA_000715115.1 Nicotiana otophora | reverse complement strand
TGGTACACTAAGTTAGTTGAGGCACCAGGTGCCAGTCTCGCTTCTAGGTCGGGGCGTGACAGTTCCATTTGGTGGTGGCTAGGGTGAACGAAAGAGATGTGTAGCAGAGCGCAGGTGAGGCATTGTGTCGTCGAAGAGAAATAAATTGGCTCTTCCATTGCTTAGTAGGAGTGCCCCTATGTTAGAAGGACATTCCGTCCAAGAATAAAGTTTGGGTTAGTGCACTAACTACCTCCTTTTTTCTTGCCTAATGGATCTATCTCTGAGGTAACTTTACGATTGCTATTCAAGTAATTTTAAAAGATGAAATAATGGATATAAGGCAACCTTCTGGTACAAAAGAAGACATCTCAATATTGAATACTAGTAAATGCCATTAAGGCTATTCAATGGTCTAAGCTGTTTCGAACAATTATTCATAGGAGCATCCCCACTCCACATTCATATAGGTCCATCCAGCAAGTGTATGTTGCAGCGCAATACACCACCTCTAAAAGACTATGGATTAGGTTAAGAGTTTACTAACTCAGCTTTTATTCCTTCCAGTCTTGCACTGTATGCACAAATACGATAGGAACATACATAATTTAATAGGGTTGTGATGACCCAAAGGGTCATCTTGTGAATTAAGACTCTGTTTCGGGCCAGTTAGCCTTAAAAACCTTTTTTTTACTTACATCAATTTGTGTGCACAGTCTAGGCATAAATACGGAAAGCCTTTATATGGAAATTTATGAAGTAATAATTTTTGGGATTTAAAATTAATTTTTAGTTGACTTGGGTCAATATTTTGAGTAAACGGACACGGACCCATGTCCTAACGGTCAGAAGGTCCGTACTAAAATATGGGAATTGGGCGTATGTCCGGAATCGAATTCCGAGGTCCCTAGCTCGAGAAATGAATTTTTGATGAAAATTGTAAGACTGAAATTCTATGGATTTAAGGAAATTGATTAATATTTGATCTCGCTGGTATCAGGCCTGTATTTTGGTTCCGGAGCTCGGTACAAGTTTAATATAATATATAAGTCATGTCTGTGAAATTTGGTAGAAATCAGAGTTGATTTGACGTGATTCGGACGTCCGGTTGAGAAGATAGTAGGTTTGAAATGTTCTTGAGTAATTCATGAGTTTTGGTGTTAAATCCATAGTTTTAGGTGTTATTTTTATGATTTGATCATACGATCAAGTTCATATGATATTTTTAGACTTGCGTGCATGTTTGGTTTGCAGCCCCGAGGGCTTGGGTGAATTTCGGAGAGGCTACGGAGTGATTTTAGAACTTAGAGAATTATTGGTGTAACTAGTGTCTGTAGCAGGCCTTTGATCTCGCAATTGCGAGATCAGGGTTCGTAAATGCGAACTAAGCAGGCCTGAAAATTGCGAGGTATCTATCGCAATTGCGAAGAGGGCATGGGCCAGCATGTTCTCGCAATAGCGAGATTTGCTTCGTAATTGCGATGGGGGTCTGGGGAAGGGTATGTTCGCAAATGCGAATTTTTGCCCGCAAATGCGATGGGCCAATTGTCGCAAATGCAAAGGCAGCGAAAATGTGAAAGATCTCGCATTTGTGATGACCCCTTCGCATTTGCGAACTTCGCAATTACGAAGCTCAGGTCGAAAATGCGTCATCCGCAGCTGATAACTTTGGACTTAGACGGGATTTTTCATTCATTCTTCAATCTTTCAAACCCTAAATCTTAAGAGGCGATTATCCAAAGACCAAATCTTCCCCAAATCATAGGTAAGAGATTCCTAACTCTTTTCTTTCAATCTTTTACATCTTATAACAAGATTTCAACCTAGAATCTAGAAAATTTATGGTAAAATTAGGATTTTTGGGTAAAACTTAGGAATTTCAAAATTTGGGGATTTAGACCTCGAATTGAGGTCGGAATCTAAAACCAATTGTATATCTGGGCTCGGGAGAGAATGGGTAAACGAATTGTGGTCTGAACCTCAAGTTTGGACCAAGCAGGCCCAGGGTCAATTTTTGACTTTTGTTGGGAAAACTTACGAAAACTATAATTATGCATTAAAGTTGATTCCTTTAGCGCTAATAGATGATATTAAACTAATTATGATTAGATACGAGTGGGTTTGGAGGTGAATTCTAAACGGAAAGTTGTGCTTAAGCAGTGAGTGGCCTTCGAAATTGAGGTAAGTGTTGTGTCTAACCCTGACTTGAGAGAATTAGGAACCTTAGATTACTTGCTAAGTGAAATTCATGTGAGAGGCGTATATGTTAGGTGACGAGTACGTATGCGCCGCCAATTTACCTGTCTTCCATGTTTCTCAGTTTTTCTTATATTGTGTCATTCCTATGCCTAATTGCTATGTGTTATACTAGTGTTGTTCAATATATCGTTCTTATCATGTTTACGGATTTTCTGGTGATAATTGAGGTTTTATTTAAAAGTTGAGATTGATGTTATGGAACCAAATGTTAAAGTAAGGTTTGTACTTGTATTCTATCTCCATGTTGTTATTTATGCATTGCATTATGGTAAGGGGGAGTGTTAATGCACGAAGGGTGATGTCGTGCCATATTGTGAGTGTTAATGCACGAAAGGTGATGTCGTTCCATATTGTGAGTGTTAATGCACGAAGGATGATGACGTCCCATTATATGGGAGCTAATGCACGAAGGGTGATGCCGTGCCGTTTCTATTTATTTTATGGTGAGATAGAGAGTAAAACCACGAAGGGTGACGCCGTGCATTTTTCCTTACTGTATTCACTATTCCATTTGATTCCTGGTATATTGACTGCTCCGATGATCTTTCTGTTGTAGTTCTTTATCTTGCATTCCCCTCAGTATGTTCCCCTCCCGACATTTCTTGTTTAGTTCTTCATTTATGTTATTTGTATATAAAATGTTAAATTGTACATATTGATTTGTAGGTGCCTTGGCTTAGCCTCGTCACTACTTCATCAAGGTTAGGCTCGACACTTACCAGTATATGGGATCGGTTGTACTGATACTGCACTCTGCACTTTCTATGCATATTTTGATACTGGCTCGGGTTGATCGAGATTTTTGCTATTGGTCCACTGTCCAGAGACTCAAGGTAGATCTGTCGGCGTTCACAGACATTGAAGTCCCCGCCTATCTTTTCTGTTCTACTGCTTCTTTTATTCAGACAGTTGTATTTCTTTCAGACTATTACTTCTAGTAAATTCTAGAATGCTCGTGAATTGTGAATCCAAATCCGTGTGGTACTAATTAATACAGTTTTATGATATTTTGCACTTATTATTTTTCATCTTAGTTAAATATTGTTAATTACTGAATGGAAATAAGGAATTCGTTTAATGATTCTCTAGTATTGGCTTGCCTAGCAAGTGGAATGTTAGGCGCCATCATGGTCCCGTCGGTAGGAAATTTTGGGTCATGACAGTTGGTATCAGAGCACTAGGTTACATAGGTCTCACGAGTCACGAGCAAACTGAGTAGAGTCTGAAAGATCGGTACAGAGACGTCCGTACTTATCTCTCAGAGGCTATGGAGTTTAGGAACAATAACACTTCTTTTTTATTCTGTCATGCGATTTTAATCTATCATCGATGATTGAACCATTGTACTCTTATTCTCTCGCAGATGGTGAGAACACGTAATACCTCTACCGATGGACAGGGACCAGAACCTTCGGTGGCAACTATGGCCAGGGGTAGAGGTCGAGGTCGAGGTCATGCTAGAGGCCGAGGTAGAGGCTGAGGTAGAGATCAGTCCGGAGCTCGAGTAGCTGCACCTATTTTAGAACGTTAGGTGGACCTTTAGGAGGAGGTTCGAGTTCAGAATGTACCAGCTGGACCAGTTCAGGTCCCGGAAGGATTCATTGCCACCCAGTACTTCAGGATGCTTTGGTCCGTTTGGTGGGCCTTATTGAGAGTGTGGCCCAGACTGGCACATTTCCCATGGCACCAATAGTCTCTCAGGCTGGAGGAGGAGCCCAGCCTCCTACCACTCCAGCTCCAGAGCAGATAACTCTCCAGTATCAGGCTCCAGCAGCTCAACCAGTAAGATTAGTTCAGCTGGTTATTGCGGCACAGGTCGGAGATGGGCCGGCTATGTCTTATGATGCTTTATGGAGATTGGACAGGTTTAACAAGCACTTTCATATTCACTTCAGTGGTGCTCCATTAGAGGATCCCCAGGAGTATCTTGACAGTTGTCACCAGGTTCTACGAAATATGTGTATAGTGGAGACCAATGGGGTCAATTTTGCTGCATTTTAGATGACTGGTTCCGCCAAGAAATAGTGGAGAGATTACTTGTTGATCAGACCAGCTGGGTCGCCTGCTCTTACTTGGGACCAGTTCTCTCAGGTCTTCATAGAGAAGTTTCTGCCTATCACATTGAGAGAGGAGCGTCGCCGTCAGTTTGAGCGTCTCCAGCAGGGCAGTGTGACTGCTACTCAGTATGAGACCCGTTTTGTGAATTTGGCCCGTTATGCCATTCTTCTGCTTCCCACCGAAAGAGAGAGGGTGAGGAGGTTTATTGATGGACTTGCTCAGCCTATCAGATTGCAGATGGCTAAGGACACTGGGAGTGAGATTTCTTTTCAGGTGGTTGTTAATGTCACCAGACGAGTTGAAATGGTTCTTACTCAGGGAGGTCAGGGGTCTGACAAGAGACCTCGTCATTCCGGTGAGTTCAGTGGTGCCTCATCTAGAGGCAGGAGTACTTTTGGTAGAGACCATCCTCCCAGGCCGTTTCATTCAGCGCTCCAGGCATCTCACGGTGCCTCAGGTGGTCATTGCCCTCAGATGCATTATTCCGACCAGCTAGCTTACAGTGCACCACCAACTCCTATTAGTGCACCTCCACTCCAGAGTTATCAGGGTGGTTATTCAGGTCGATATGGTTAGTTTCAGGGTCGACAGTCACAGCAGTCGAGGTTATGTTATACTTGTGGTGATCCGAGGCACATTGCTATATTTTGTCCTCGGGCAACGGGCAGCTCACAGCATCACAGTTCTCGTGCCATGGTTCCGACACTAATTTCTGCACCACCTACTTAGCCAGCCAGAGGCAGCGGTCAGGCAGCCAAAGGTAGAGGCCAGTCTACTTCTTGACATGGTTGATTTTGCAGTGATACTGGGTATGGATTGGATGTCACCTTATCATGTTATATTAGATTGTCACTCTAAGACGGTGACCTTAGCCTTGCAGGGGTTTCCTCGATTAGAGTGTAGAGGGAATCTTGGCCATTCTGCCAGCAGGGTTATCTCTTATATGAAGGCTCGGCATATGGTCGAGAAGGAGTGTCTAGCTTATTTGGCTTATGTTTGCCATTCTAGTGCGGAGGTTCCTTCCATAGATTCGGTGCTGATTGTTCGTAAGTTTCCAGAGGTGTTTCTTGTAGACCTGCCGGGGATGCCACCCGATAGGGATATTGATTTCTGCATTGATTTGGCTTCGGCACTCAGCCTATTTCCATTCCTCCATATCGCATGGCCTCGCCAGAGTTGAAAGAATTGAAGGAGCAGTTGCCAGATTTGCTTGATAAGGGCTTTATTAGACCTAATGTCTCGCCTCGGGGTGCACCTGTGTTGTTTGTGAAGAAGAAAGATGGATCGATGAGGATGTGTATAGATTATCGGCAGTTGAACATAGTCACCATCAAGAACAAATATCAATTGCCGAGGATTGATGATTTGTTTGATAAGCTTCAGGGTTCCAAGGTATTTTCAAAGATTTATTTGAGATCTGGCTACCATCAATTGAGGATTAGGGCATCCAATGTTCCTAAGACACCTTTTTGGACTCGGTATGGGCATTATGAGTTTCTATTGATGTCATTTGGGCTGACAAATGCCCTAGAAACATTCATGGATTTGATGAACCGGGTGTTCAAACCCTACTTGGATTCCTTTATGGTTGTGGTTATTGATGATATCTTGATCTACTCCCACAGTCGAGAGGAGTACGAGCAGCACCTTCAGATCGTTCTTAAGACTCTGAATGATAGCCAGTTATATGCTAAGTTCTCAAAATACGAGTTTTGGTTGAGTTCAGTTGCTTTCTTGGGTCACGTTGTATCCGTAGAGGGTATTCAGGTGGATCCTAAGAAGATTGAGGCAGTTCAGAACTGGCCTAGAACCACATCAGCTACAGAGATCCGTAGTTTCCTTGGTTTAGCGGACTATTACCGTCTATTTGTGGAGGGGTTTTCATCCATAGCAGCCCCATTGACCAGATTGACCCAGAAGGGTGCCCCGTTCAGGTGGTCAGATGAGTATGAAGCGACCTTTCAGAAGCTTAAGACAACTTTGACTACGGCACCGGTATTGGTGTTACCCACAGGTTCAGGATCTTATGCAGTATATTGTGACGCATCTCGTATTGGTCTAGGTACGGTATTGATGCAGGGTGGCAAGGTTATTGCATATGCTTCGCCGCAGCTGAAGGTTCAGGAGAAGAATTACCATGTTCATGATCTAGAGTTGGCAGCCATTGTTCACACGCTGAAGATTTGGAGGCACTATCTTTACGGCATGCCATGTGAGGTATTCACTGATCATCGAAGCTTGCAGTATTTGTTCAAGTAGAAGGAACTAAATTTGAGGCAAATGAGGTGGCTGGAGCGATTGAAAGACTATGATATCTTTATATTGTACCATCTAGGAAAGGCCAATGCGGTGGCCGATGCATTGAGTAGAAAAGCAGTGAGTATGGGCAGCCTTGCTTATAATCCAGTTGGTGAGAGACCACTAGCATTGGAGGTTCAGGCCCTGGCCAACCAGTTCGTGAGGTTAGATGTTTCTGAGCCCAGCCATGTTCTAGCTTATACAGTTACTCGGTCTTCTTTGTTTGAGCGCATCAGAGATCGGCAGGATGATGTTCCTCATTTACTTGTCCTTAGAGACGCAATGCGGCACGGTGGTGCCAAGCAGGTTACTGTTGGAGATGACGGATTTTTGAGGATGCAGGGTCATATTTGTGTGCCTAATGTGGATGGACTTCGTGAGTTGATCCTTGTGGAGTCCCACAGTTCCCAGTATTCTATTCATCCGGGCATCGCCAAGATGTATCAGGACTTGAGGCAGCATTATTGGTGGAGGCATATGAAGAAGGACCTTGTTGCCTATGTAGCTCAGTGCCTAAATTGCCAGTAGGTAAAGTGGGAGCATCAGAGAACTGGTGGTTTACTTCAGAGGTTAGATATTCCTGAGTGGAAGTGGGAACGTATCATTATGGATTTTAATGTTGGACTCCCAAGGACTCATAGGAAGTTCGATGCAGTTTGGGTTATTGTGGACAGGCTGACTAAGTTAGCACATTTCATTCCTGTGGCAGTTACCTATTCCTTGGAGCAGTTGGTAGAGATTTACCTTCATGAGATCATCCGTATTCACGGTGGGCCTGTGTCTATCATTTCTGATCGAGGTACGCAGTTTACCTCACTTTTGGAGGGAAGTTCAGCGTAAGCTGGGTACACGGGTTGAGTTAAGCACAGCATTTCATCCTTAGACGGACGGGCAGTCCGAGCATACTATTCAGGTCTTGGAGGATATGCTCTGCGGATGTGTTATTGACTTTGGAGGTTCTTGGGATCAAATCTTGCCACTTGCAGAGTTTACTTATAATAATAGCTACCAGTCGAGCATTCAGATGGCTCCATATGAGTCATTAAATAGAAGGCCATGCCGTTCTCCAGTTGGCTGG
Source organism: Nicotiana otophora (assembly GCA_000715115.1). Taxonomy (NCBI): domain Eukaryota; kingdom Viridiplantae; phylum Streptophyta; class Magnoliopsida; order Solanales; family Solanaceae; genus Nicotiana; species Nicotiana otophora. Next base: position 54,812 of record AWOL01S0055213.1, on the reverse strand, counting down.
TTTGAACCGGGAGAGGCTCGGTTATTGGGTACCAATTTGGTACAAGATGCCTTGGATAAGGTCAATATTATTCAGGATCAACTTCGCACAGCAAAGTCTAGGCAAACAAGTTATGTCGACCGTAAAGTTCGTGATATTGCATTCATGGTTGGAGAAAGAATATTGCTGCGGGTATCGCCCATGAAGGGTGTTATGAGATTTGGGAAGAAGGGCAAGTTGAGCCCTATGTATATCGGGCCATTTGAGATCCTCGAGATAGTGGGGGAGGTAGCTTATAGACTTGCATTGCCTCTAGGGTTATCCTCAGTTCATCCAGTATTCCATGTGTCTATGTTCCGAAAATATCATGGTGACCCATCCCACGTGTTAGATATCAGCTCTGTCCAATTGGACAAGGATTTGACTTATGAGGAGGAGCCGGTAGCTATTCTAGACCGGCAGGTTTGTCACTTGAGGTCAATGAGTTACCCTTCCCCTCGAGTGCAGTAGAGAGGTCAGCCTGTTCAGGCAGCTACTTGGGAGTCCGAGTAGGACATGTGGAGTAGATATCCCCACTTGTTCGCCACTTCATGTACTTTTCTATGTCCGTTTGAGGACGAACGTTTGTTTTACAGGTGGAGATTGTGATGACCCAAAGGGTCATCTTGTGAATTAAGACTCTTTTTCGAGCCCGTTAGCCTTAAAAACCTTATTTTTTACTTACCTCGATTTGCGTGCACAATGCGGGCGTAAATCCGGAAAGCCTTTATGTGAAAATATGTGAAGTAATAATTTTTCTGATTTAAAATTAATTTTTAGTTGACTTTGGTCAACGTTTTGAGTAAACAGACCCGTGTTCCAACGGTCCCAAAAGGTCTGTACTAAAATATGGGACTTGGGCGTATGCCCGTAATCCAATTCTGAAGTCCCTAGCTCGAGAAATGAATTTTTGATGAAAATTGTAAGACTGAAATTTTATGGATTTAAAGAAATTGATTAATATTTGATCTCGTTGGTATCGGGCCCGTATTTTGGTTTCGGATCCCGGTACAGGTTTAATATAATATATAAGTCATGTCTGTGAAATTTGGTAGAAATCGGAGTTGATATGACGTGATTTGGACGTCCGGTTGAGAAGATAGTAGGTTTCAAATGTTCTTAAGGAATTCATGAGTTTTGGTGCTAAATCCATAGTTTTAGGTATTATTTTTGTGATTTGATCACACGAGCAAGTTCGTATGATGTTTTTAGACTTGCGTGCATGTTTGGTTTGGAGCCCCGAGGGCTCGGAGTGAGTTTCGGATAGGCTACAGAGTGATTTTAGAACTTAGAGAATTGCTGGTGTAACTCGTGTCTGTAGCAGGCCTCTGATCTCGCAATTGCGAGATCAGGCTTCACAAATGCAAACTAAGCACGCCTGGTAATTGCGAGGTATCTATCGCAATTGCGAAGAAGGCATGGGCCAGCATGTTCTCGCAATTGCGAGATCAGGCTTCACAAATGCAAACTAAGCACGCCTGGTAATTGCGAGGTATCTATCGCAATTGCGAAGAAGGCATGGGCCAGCATGTTCTCGCAATTGCGAGATCAGGCTTCACAAATGCAAACTAAGCACGCCTGGTAATTGCGAGGTATCTATCGCAATTGCGAAGAAGGCATGGGCCAGCATGTTCTCGCAATTGCGAGATTTTCTTTGCAATTGTGATGGGAGTCTGGGGAAGGGTATGCTCGCAAATGCGAATTTCTGCCTGCAAATGCGATGGGCCAATTGTCGCAAATGCGACATATTCTTCGCAAATGCGAAGGCAACGGAAATGTGAAGGATCTCGCATTTACGAGCTATACAATTGTGAAGCTCAGGTCGCAAATGCGACATCCGCAGCTGATAACTTTGGACTTAGACGGGAGTTTTCATTCATTCTTCAATTTTTCGAACCCTAAACCTTAAGAGGCGATTTTCCAAAGAGCAAATCTTCCCCAAATCATAGGTAAGTGATTCCTAACTGTTTTCTTTCAATCTTTTACATCTTATAACAAGATTTCAACCTAGCATCTAGAATATTTATGGTGAAATTAGGATTTTTGGGTAGAACTTTGAAATTACAAAATTTGGGGATTTAAACCTTGAATTGAGGTCGGATTGCAAAACCGATTGTATATCCGGGCTCGGCAGAGAATGGGTAAACAGATTTTGGTCCGAACCTTGAGTTTGGACCAAGCGGGCCCGGGGTCGATTTTTAACTTTTGTTGAGAAAACTTAGGAAAACTATAATTATGCATTAAAGTAGATTCTTTTAGCAATAATTGATGATATTAAACTAATTATGATTAGATACGAGTGGGTTGGAGGTGAATTCTAAAGGGAAAACTGTACTTGAGCAGTGAGTGGCCTGCGAAATCGAGGTAAGTGTTGTGTCTAACCCTGACTTGAGGGAATTAGGAACCTTAGATTACTTGCTAAGTGAAATTCATGTGAGCGGCGTATATGTGAGGTGACGAGTACTTATGCGCCGCCAATTTACGTGTCTTCCATGATTCTCAGTTTTTCTTATATTGTCTCATTCCTATGCCTAATTGCTATGTGTTATACTAGTGTTGTTCAATTTATCATTCTTATCGTGTTTACGGATTTTTTGGTGATAATTAAGTTTTTATTTCAAAGTTGAGATTGACGTTATGGAACCAAATTTTGAAGAAAGGTTTGTACTTGTATTCTATCTCCCTGTTGTTATTTATGCATTGCATTATGGTAAGGGAGAGTGTTAATGCACGAAGGGTGATGCCTTGCCATAATGTGAGTGTTAATGTACGAAGGGTGATGTCGTGCCATATTGTGAGTGTTAATGCACGAAGGGTGATGTCGTGCCATATTGTGAGTGTTAATGCACGAAGGGTAATTCCATGCCATGATATGAGATTTAATGCACGAAGGGTGATGTCATGTTGTTTCTATTTATTTTATGGTGCGATTGAGAGTAAAAGCACGAAGGGTGATACCATGCATTTTTCCTTACTGTATTCACTATTCCTGTTGATTCCTGGTATATTGACTGCTCTGGTGCTCATTCTGTTGTAGTTTTTTATCTTGCATTCCCCTCAATATGCTCCCCTCCCGACATTTCCTGTTTAGTACTTCATTTCTGTTATTTATACATACACTGTTAAATTGTACAGGTTGATTTGTAGGTGCCTTGCCTTAGCCTCTTCACTACTTCGTCGAGGTTAAGCTCGACACTTCCCAGTACATGGGGTCGGTTGTACCGATACTGCACTCTGCACTTTCTGTGCATATTTTGATACCGACTCGGGTTGATCGAGACTTTTGCTATTGGTCCACTGTCCGGAGACTCAAGGTAGATCTGTCGGCGTTCACAGACCTTGAAGTCCCCGTCTATATTTTCTGTTATACTGTTTCTTTCATTTAGACAGTTGTACTTCTTTCAGACTATTACTTGTAGTAAATTCTAGAATGCTTCAGGTCCGTGTGGTAGTAATTAATACAGTTTTATGATATTTCGCACTTATTATATTTCATCTTAGTTAATTATTGTCAATTACTGAATGGAAATAAGGAATTGGTTTAATGATTCTCTAACGTTGGCTTGCCTAGCAAGTGAAATATTAGGCGCCATCACGGTCCCGTCGGTGGGAAATTTCGGATCGTGACAAGTGCATATTTTATCAACTAATGACTTGTTATTACCCATCTGAACCTACTTCATGGGATCTCCAATCACATAGGTTGGGTTACCATCATTATTTATATAACTCAAATTAGTAATAGTAATATTCCCTAGATGTTTCAGATATTAGTTTTCTTCCTAAATGTTTAGTCGGATGATCGGCCAAATTCACTTTCGACTTCACATAATCTAGGAAAATAATTCCATCTTTTAGCAGTTGTTTCATCACATTATGTCTCAATCGTATATGTCTAATCTTTCCATTGAAAAATTGTTTTTTAGCAATGGCTATTGGAGCTTGGCAATCACAATGCATCGACACAGAAGTTGTCAGTTTAATTTCTAGTGGCTACTTGCCAAGAGATTTTAACCACTCAGCATCATTGCCAGCCAATTCCAGTTCTACAAACTCAGATTCCATGGTAGATATAACTATTATTATTTATTTAGCTGATTTCCATGCCACAGCACCCCCACAAAGGGTGAACACATAATCACTAGGGGATTTTGTCTCATCTGAATTAGAGATCTAGTTAGCATCATTGTATCTTTCTAATACAGTGGAAAATCCACTATATTTGATACCATAGTTTATGGTACCTCTCAAATATTTCATTGCTCTTACTAATACATTTAAATGATCATGACTCGGATTTTGAGTATATCTACTCAATCTACACACATCATATTCAATATCAGGTCTTGTAAAATTCATCAAATGCATTAGATTACCAATTATTTGAGCATATTTATTTTGATCTACATCATTTCCCTATTCTTTTTTAATTGACTACTAGCATCTTAAGGAGTGCTTAAAGGTACCACATTAAAATTATCAATTTTGTTAAAATCTCTTTCAACATAATGTTCTTGACTCAACATCAAGCTATTACCACCTCTTATAATTTTCATGCCTAAAATAACACTAGCTTCTCTCATATCTTTCATCTCAATATTAGAAGAGAGAAAAAAATTGATTTCATGTACCAAATCAAGTCTAGAACTAAAAATAAACATGTCAACCACATAAAGTCAAATAATAACACAAATACCATCTACACATTTTGTACAAACACATTTATCCACTTCCATTAATGAAAAATGTTACGACCCGGAATCCCACTCTTTGGACCGTGAGATTTAAAATAATTTATGATTTTTCAAGTAAGTAGGAAAACAATTAATTTGACGACATATAAACACTCGTCACCTCGCCTATACGTCGTTCACATGCATTTTACATAACAAATAATGTAAGGGTTCTATTCCCTCAAGTCAAGGCTAACCACGACACTTACCTCGATTTGTAAATTTCAATCAATTACCCGACCGCAACTTTTCCTTTAAATTTGTCTCCAAAAGCTTCAAATCTAGTCACAAACAATTCGATATACTCAATACGAATCATAGGAATTAATTCCATATGAATTTCCGGATAAAGATTTGAAATTTATTTAAATATTCGACAGTGGGACCCATGTCTCAAATCCCAAAAAACTCATGAAATCCGAACACCCGTTCCACTACGCGTTCAACCATAGAAACATTATCCAATTCTGATATCAAATGGACCTTCAAATCTTAAATTTTTGTTTTTGGAAGATTTTATAAAAATCTGATTTTTTCCCCCTAAATTTACGGATTCATGATGTAAATGAGTATATAATCATGAAATGTAATCAATATAGGATACGGAACACTTACACCAAGAATCTTACTCTTAATCACCTATCATTACCCGAACTCGAAATTGAAGATTACGGGTTAGAACCTTACCTCTTTGATGAAGAACTTGAGGGATTTCTTGTTGGATTTCAAGGCTTGGACAAGAATTTGATGAACAAGACACTCTATCTACTTTCTCTCTCTAGAACACTCTCACTTTTATCTAAAATCATCAGATAATTGCCCAAAATATGCCCCAAAACCTATTTATAAAAATGGGGTCGGGTTATGAAAATTGAAAAATTACCCCTCCGAAAACAGGTAGGCGATCGCATAATGAACCGCCAAATAGGTATGCGGGTTGCATAATGGATCGCAAAACTGATGCCCAGAAGTGGTGTGCGCTGGGCATATCGGCGACCATTTTGCGGGTCGCAAACCATGTTTGCGGCTCGCATAATTGGTTTGCGGTCGCACAATTTGTCGCATAATCATATTTTTCCAGCTTTTGGTAATTTGGTCATAACCTCTTGTAGGAATGTCCAAATGACGAACGGTTTGAAGCGTTAGAAACTAGTCCAGAGATGTTTGATTTGATAGACAATATGCTATATAACACTTCGTATCATGAGAGTTATGCTCATTTGAAATTAGGTCTTATGCGAACTCACTTGAAAGTTTTGTCTTATGAAATTTCCAACTTCTACATTTGATGCCGAAACCTATCGAATCTAGTCCGATTGACCTCACATTTTGTAAACAAGTCATAAATGACATAACGGAGCTATAAATATTTTTGGAACTGGATTCCGACTCCGATATCAAAAAGTCAACCCCGTGGTCAAACTTGGAAATCTTTAGCCTTTAAATTACTAATTTCCGTTAAATGGTCATAACTTGAGCTAGGGACCTCCAAATTAAATTCCGGGCATACGCCTAAATTCCAAATCATGATACGGACCTACCGAAACTGTCAAAATACTGATCCGGGTCTATTTGCTCAAAATATTGACCAAAGTCAACTCAATTGAGTTTTAAGGCTCTAGTTCACATTTTAATCCATTTTACACAAAAACTTGCCGAAATATTTTACGGACTTTGCACGCAAGCCGAGGAATGACAAATAGTGCTTTTTGAGGTCTTATAATATATAAGTAATTATTAGATTTAAAGATGACATTTTGGGTCATCACATGGGAAAGGTAAATATTACTATATTCTTTCTTCCCTCTCTTCTTCCTCCATGAATGCATACTCGTTATAAACCACAAAAAGGGCAGGGTTCCATTTGGTGGTGGCTAGGGTGAACGAAAGGGATGTGTAGCAGAGGACAGGTGAGGCATTGTGTCGTCGAAGAGAAAAAAAGTTGGCTCTTCCATTTCTTAGTAGGAGTGCCCCTATGTTAGCAGGACATTCCGTCCAAGAATAAAGTTTGGGTTAGTGCACTAACTACCTTCTTTTTTCTCGCCTAATGGCTCTATCTCTGAGGTAACTTTACGATTGCTATTCAAGTAGCTTTAAAAGATGAAATAATGGATATAAGGTAATGTTCTGATAAAAAAGAAGACATCTCAATATTGAATACTAGTAAATGCCATTAAGGCTATTCAGTGGTCTAAGCTGTTTCGAACAATTAATCATAGGAGTAGCCCCACTCCACATTCATATAGGTCCATCCATCAAGTGTATGCTGCAACGCAATACACCACCTATAAAAGACTATGGATTAGGTTTAGAGTTTAATAACTCAGCTTCTTATTCCTTGCAGTCTTGCACTGTATACACAAATACGATAGGAACAGACATAATTTAATAGTGTTGTGATGACCCAAAGGGTCATCTTGTAAATTAAGACTCTATTTCAGGCTAGTTAGCCTTAAAACCCTTATTTTTTACTTACCTCGATTTGCGTGCACAGTCCGGGCGTACATCTGGAAAGCCTTTATATGGAAATTTATGAAGTAATAATTTTTGAGATTTAAAATTGATTTTTAGTTGACTTCAGTCAATATTTTGAGTAAACAGACCCGGACCTGTGTTCTGACGATCCCGGAAGGTCCGTACTAAAATATGGGAGTTGGGCGTATGTGCGGAATCGAATTCCGAGGTCCCTAGCTCGAGAAATAAATTTTTGATGAAAATTTTAAGATTGCAATTCTATGGATTTAAAGAAATTGATTAATATTTGATCTCGCTGGTATCGGGCCCTATTTAGGTTCCGGAGCCCGATACAGGTTTAATATAATATATAAGTCATGTCTGTGAAATTTGGTAGAAATCAGAGTTGATGACGTGATTTAGACGTTTGGTTGAGAAGATAGTAGGTTTGAAATGTTCTTGAGGAATTCATGAGTTTTGGTGCTAAATCCATAGTCTTAGGTGTCATTTTTTGTGATTTGATTGCACGAGCAAGTTCATATGATATTTTTAGACTTGCGTGCATGTTTGGTTTGGATCCCCGAGGGCTCGGGTGAATTTCGGATAGGCTACGGAGTGATTTTAGAACTTAGAGAATTGCCGGTGTAACTAGTGTCTGTAGCAGGCCTCTGATCTCGCAATTGCGAGATCAGGCTTCGCAAATGCGAACTAAGCAGTCCTGGCAATTGCGAGGTATCTATCGCAATTGCGAAGAAGGCCTGGGCCAGCATGTTCTCGCAATTGCGAGATCAGGCTTCGCAAATGCGAACTAAGCAGTCCTGGCAATTGCGAGGTATCTATCGCAATTGCGAAGAAGGCCTGGGCCAGCATGTTCTCGCAATTGCGAGATCAGGCTTCGCAAATGCGAACTAAGCAGTCCTGGCAATTGCGAGGTATCTATCGCAATTGCGAAGAAGGCCTGGGCCAGCATGTTCTCGCAATTGCGAGATCAGGCTTCGCAAATGCGAACTAAGCAGTCCTGGCAATTGCGAGGTATCTATCGCAATTGCGAAGAAGGCCTGGGCCAGCATGTTCTCGCAATTGCGAGATTTGCTTCGCAATTGTGATGGGGGTCTGGGGAAGGGTATGTTCGCAAATGCGAATTGTTGCCCACAAATGCGATGGGCCAATTGTCGCAAATGCGACATATTCTTCCTAATTGCTATGTGTTATACTAGTGTTGTTCAATTTATCATTCTTATCGTGTTTACGGATTTGCTGGTGATAATTGAGTTTTTATTTCAAAGTTGAGATTGATGTTATGGAACCAAATGTTAAAGTAAGGTTTGTACTTGTATTCTATCTCCCTGTTGTTATTTATGCATTGCATTATGGTAAGGGAGAGTGTTAATGCACGATGGGTGATGCCGTGCCATATTGTGAGTGTTAATGCACGAAGTGTGATGTCGTGCCATATTGAGAGTGTTAATGCACTAAGGGTGATGTCGTGCCATGATATGAGAGTTAATGCACGAAGGGTGATGCCGTGTCGTTTCTATTTATTTTATGGTGAGATTGAGAGTAAAAGCACGAAGGGTGATGTCGTGCATTTTTCCTTACTGTATTCCCTATTCCTGTTGATTCTTGGTATATTGACTGCTCCGGTAATCATTCTGTTGTAGTTCTTTATCTTGCATTCCCCTCAGTATGTTCCCCTCCCGACATTTCTTGTTTAGTTCTGCATTTCTGTTATTTGTATATACACTGTTAAATTGTACATATTGATTTGTAGGTGCCTTGTCTTAGCCTCGTCACTACTTCGTCAAGGTTAGGCTCGACACTTACCAGTACATGGGATCGGTTGTACTGATACTGCACTCTGCACTTTCTGTGCATATTTTGATACCGACTCGGGTTGATCGAGACTTTTGCTATTGGTCCACTGTCCAGAGACTCAAGGTAGATCTGTCGGCGTTCACAGACCTTGAAGTCTCCGCCTATCTTTTCTGTTCTACTGCTTCTTTCATTCAGACAATTGTATTTCTTTCAGACTATTACTTCTAGTAAATTCTAGAATGCTTCAGGTCCGTATGGTAGTAATTAATACAGTTTTATGATATTCTGCACTTTTTTTATTTTATCTTAGTTAAATATTGTTAATTACTGAATGGAAATAAGGAATTAGTTTAATGATTCTCTAGTGTTGTCTTGCCTAGTAAGTGGAATGTTAGGTCTCTGTGGGAAATTTCGGGTCGTGACAAGTGCATATTTTGTCAACCAATGACTTGTTATTATCCATATGAACCTACTTCATGGGATCTCCAATCATATAGGTTGGGTTACCATCATTATTTATATAACTCAAATTGGTAATAGTCATATTCCCTGGATGTTTCAGATATTAGTTTTCTTCCTAAATGTTTAGTCGGACGATCGGCCAAATTCACTTCCGACTTCACATAATCTAGGAAAATAATTCCATCTTTTAGCAGTTGTTTTATCACATTATGTCTCAATCATATATGTCTAATCTTTCCATTGAAGAATTGTTTTTTAGCAATGGCTATTGGAGCTTGGAAATCACAATGCATCGACACAGAAGTTGTCAGTTTAATTTCTAGTGGCTACTTGCCAAGAGATTTTAACCACTCAGCATCATTGCCAGCCAATTCCAGTTCTACAAACTCAGATTCCATGGTAGATATAACTATTATTGTTTGTTTAGCTGATTTTCATGCCATAGCATCCCCACAAAGGGTGAACACATAACCAATAGGGGATTTTGTCTCATCTGAATTAGAGATCTAGTTAGCATCATTGTATCTTTCTAATACAGTGGAAAATCCACTATATTTGATACCATAGTTTATGGTACCTCTCTAATATTTCATTGCTCTTACTAATATATTTAAATGATCATGACTCGGATTTTGAGTATATCTACTCAATCTACACACATCATATTCAATATCAGGTCTTGTAAAATTCATCAAATGCATTAGATTACCAATTATTTGAGCATATTTATTTTGACCTACATCATTTCCCTATTCTTTTTTAATTGACTACAAGCATCTTAAGGAGTGCTTATAGGTACCACATCAAAATTATCAATTTTTTAAAATATCTTTCAACATAATGTTCTTGATTTAACATCAAGCTATTACCACCTCTTATAATGTTTATGCCTAAAATAACACTAGCTTCTCTCATATCTTTCATCTCAATATTAGAAGAGAGAAACAAATTGATTTCATGTACCAAATCAAGTCTAGAACTAAAAATAAGCATGTCATCCACATAAAGTCAAATAAAAACACAAATACCATCTACACATTTTGTACAAACATATTTATCCACTTCCATTGATGAAAAATGTTACGACACGGAATCCTATTCTTTGTACCGTGATGGCGCTGAATATTTCACTTACTAGGCAAGCCAACGTTAGCTAGATATTTAACCAATTTTAACAGTTCGAAATAAAATATTAATAAAATAGTCTGAGATGGAATAATAAAATACATATGAAGATATCTAAACATCTCTTAGAATCTGAAGTCACGATTACATGAGCAACTAGAGTACTGCACTTATGGTCTGAAGCAAATAAAATTGTCTGAGACTAGATAAATAGTAGGATATATAAAGAAGGGGATTTCAGGGTTCCGAATGTTGTGCAGCTATACCTCAAATCTTCGAATGTCACTGGATCCGAGCATAACACCACTAGACGCCACTAGGACCAACACCAGTATCTACACATGAAGTGCAGAAGTGTAGCATGAGTCCAACCGACCCAATATACTCCGCAAGTGTCGAGCCTAACCTCGACGAGGTAGTGACAAGACTATGACAAGACACCTACATAAAATCATATACAGATATTTTCATGACTCCAATTTCCCTTCGTGGGCTATCGTGACGGCACCTAGTCTCTAAGACTAGGTAAGCCTATCAAACATGAGGAATAACTGATTTATTAATTTAAAGTCTTAAAACTGAACACCTGATATAAGAAAAATATCACAACTTAGTACATATGCAAATTTCCCAAAACCCGACGAAATATAAGTCACAAGCTCTATGAGGTAACACTCAATATCTCTATACATTAGTATCTAATAAGGATAAGGAAACAACAAAATATAGGTAGAGGGGGACTCCGAGGCCTGCGAACGCTGGCCTGTATATCTTGAAATCTCCATGTACAGACTCAGCTCACTGATGTCTGGTCTGGTAGGAAATAGCTGGATTTGTACAAAAAGATGTGCAAAAGCGTAGCATGAGTACACCACAGCAATACCCAATAAGTTCCAAGCCTAGCCTCGGTAGAGTAGTGACGAGGTCAGGTCCAGGCCCTACTGGAAATATTAAGAAACAGGAAGAAAGTTCTAACAAAATAATAATAATGGCAATGGGAAAGAAACATGTAAGGAATATTCCACAATTTAGCTACACAGAAAAAAGGCAAATAATACACCACGAAGAAAACAAGAATCTACATGTTAAGGAAAGAAAAACAACCAAAGACAAGAACACCAATAGAAAAATATTAACAAGGGCACTCCTGATGTCACAATCCAAACTAACCCCTGTCGTGATGGCGCCTATCGTGGAACTAGGCAAGCCGACTCATTTCCAAAACAAATCGATAATTCCATTTCAAAGATAATGTCAATGTTATTTAACATAAAAACCTTAGTAAAGGAGTTCCAATCAAAATAAAAGTGCAAAAAGAAAAACTCGACATCGGGGTGTCACTAGTTATGAGTATCTACTACAAACTGTCTAACAATATCAAGGCTAACTCAGCCTGGAAAATAACTAAATACAACTAGAGGAAGATAAGGGGGAGAAGAGAAGGGGCTGCGATCGCCAAACAACTACCTTACTATCTCCAAGTAAATCTGCAACCAGAACATTCAATAACCGCTACCATGCCCAGCTACACCTGAATCTACACACAAGGTGCAGGGAGTAACGTGAGTATGCCAACTCAGTAAGTAAAAATAATAAATAAAGACTGAGTAGTAATGAAGAGCAACAAACCATATAACACTCATATCATGAAATCTCAGTAAAGTATAACATGCTTTAAAAATCACTGTTTGAATCAAATCATCTCATTTAAACCAGGTTCCAGTAAAAATCATTTAAAGATATTTTTCCAATAGTTTTTCAAACAAAGTCTCAATTCAAAGGTGAGAAAAGATAACGAAATCATAAATAGCTCCTCGGGCAAAACATCACTCATATACAGCCCCTCGAGCAAACCTTACAGTCACTCGTGCCACTCGGGAATACCTCACAATTACCCTTGCCACTCGGGCATACCTCACAATCACTTATGCCTCCCAATCACTCATCACTCGGCACTCGGCACTCGATACTCGGAACTCGCACTCAGTAGGTATCTGCGCTCGCTAGGGGTGTGTACAGACTCCAAAGGGGCTCCTTCAGCTCAAGCGCTATAATCTGCCCGGACAACTCATGTTCTATAATAATAAAGTATGATACAGGCGGGCAACCCCGATCCACACTCATCCTCACAAATCAGGCCCTCGACGTCACTCAATCATAAACCTCTCATGCCACTCGGGCATCTCAGTAAAACAAGGCATTCGGCCCAAAATATTTATATGCATCAAAATAGAGTCGTAAAATTGAGTTATGCGGTAAACAAGTATAAACATGACTTAGTATAGATTTCCAATCGAAAACGATGAGAGGATGGTAAGAATAGGCCCCTAAGGGTCCAAACAGCACTGGCACAAGGCCCAAACATGGCATTCAGCCCAATTTATATAAACTCTTTCTAAAACATATAAGTATCATATGGTTTCAACAAAGTATGCAACTTTACAGTTGCTACGGGACGGACCAAGTCACAAATCTCCAACAGTGCACTCCCACACGCCCGTCACCTAGCATGTGCATCACTAGAATAGTAGAATGATACAAAATCTGGGGTTTCGTACCCTCAGGACTAGATTTACAATCGTTACTTACCTCAAGCCGTGAAATTCTTATTCTGCAATGTCCTTTCCTCGTGAATTGGTCTCCAAACGCCTCGAATCTGGTCATAAATAATTTATTTCAGTCAATAACATTCATTGGAATTAATTCCACAAGATAATAATGGATTTTCATAAAAATCCAAAAATTAGCTCAAAACTCGACGTCTCGAAAATCGACAAAAGTTACAAAATCCGAAAACCCATTCAACCACGAGTCTAACCATACCAATTTTACAACAATCCGACCCCAACTTGATCCTCAAATCTTCAATTTAAACCAAGAGGGTTTTTAAATTTTCCCAACTCAATTCACCAATTAAATGATAAAAATAACCATGGATTCGGGTAATTTAACTAATATTGAGTTAAGAATACTTACCGCGTTGTTTCCTCTGAAAAGCACCCAAATTCGCCTCAATTCCGACCTCCAAATCGCCAAAAATTGAAAATGGGAGAACTTAAACTCACTGCCCAGACTTTTCTTCTTTGCAAACGCGGTCAGTGCCTCACGTTCGCGTAGCACAAAATAACTCCCATCCAATTTCCTCCTTCGTGAACGCGACACCACCCTCACGTTCACGAAGCACAAAATGCCTTTGCCTCAATGCATTCTACACGAACGCATTCAACCCATCACGAACGCGATGCTTCGTTTCCCCCTCACTATGCGAACGCGACATCACCTACGCGAACGCGTAGACCAATTGCTTGCGGGTCTTCAGCTGCTTCCTCTCTTCTTTGCGAACGCGTAACACCTCTCGCGTTCGCGATGCACACCCAGTCCACCCTTCATAAATGTGTGCTTCTCTTCGCGAACGAGAAGAGCAAATAGTGCCAGCCTCCCAGTTCCTCTTCGCGAACGCGAGGCTCCACTCACGAACGCGATGAAGGAAACCAGATGGTGCATCAGACAAATTCCAGCAGAGTTTGAAGTCCAAAATCCAACCCGCTAACCATCCGAAACTCACCCGATATAACATAATATAGCTTAATAACACAAAAAGAAGTAGAAATGGGGAAAACGGGGCTATAACCCTCGAAACGACCGGCTAGGTCGTTACATCCTCCCCCTCTTAAACATCCGTT
>AWOL01S0055213.1:0-39754 GCA_000715115.1 Nicotiana otophora | reverse complement strand
CCCAATGAACCGGGGGCTCAACTTGCCCCTCTTCCCAAACCTCATAACACCCTTCATGGGTGATACCTTCAGCAAAACCTTCTCCCCATCCATAAAAGACACATCACAGACCTTCCTATCCGCGTAGCTCTTCTGCCTAGACTGTGCCGTGCAAAGCTGCTCCTAAATCAATTTCACCTTATCTAATGCGTCCTGGACCAAGTGCCTCATACGGAGCCATCTGAATACTCGACTGATAACTATTGTTATATGCAAACTCCGTGAGTGGCAGAAACTGGTCCCATGAACCCCCAAAGTCAATGACACAAGCACGCAACATGTCCTCCAATATCTGAATAGTACGCTCGGACTGCCCGTCCGTCTGAGGGTGAAAAGATGTGCTCAACTCAACCTGAGTACCCAACTCTCGCTGCACGGCCCTCCAAAACTGCAATGTGAACTCAGTGCCCCTATCTGAAATGACGGAAACTGGGACACCATGCAGGCGAACGATCTCTCAGATGTAAATCTCAACCAACCGCTTTGAAGAGTAAGTAGTATCAACTGGAATGAAGTGCGCGGACTTGGTCAGTCGATCCACAATAAAACAAATAGCATTGAACTTCCGCGAAGTCCGTGGGAGCCCAACTATAAAGTCCATGGTGATATGCTCCCACTTCCACTCTGAGATCTCTAATCTCTGAAGCAAGCCACCTGGTCTCTGATGCTCATACTTAACCTGCTGACAGTTGAGACACCAAGCCACAAACCCAACTATATCTTTCTTCATCCGCCTCCACCAATAGTGCTGCCTCAAATCCTGGTACATCTTCGCGGCACCCGGATGGATAGAATACCGCGAGTTGTGGGCCTCCTCAAGAATCAACTCTCGAACCCCATCTATATTAGGCACACATATCCGGCCTTGCATTCTCAGCACACCATCATCACCAATAGTCACATCCTAGCATCACCTCTCCGAACTCTATCTTGAAGAACGAGCTAGTTGGGGTCCTCATACTGACGCTCCCTGATACGGTCATAAAGAGAAGACCTAGAGACCATACAAGCCAATACCCGACTAGGCTCTGAAATATCCAATCAGATAAGGTGGCCCGCTAAGGCCTAACAATCCAATGCCAATGGTCTCTCTGCTGCTGGAAGATATGCTAAACTCCCCAAACTCTCTGCC
Organism: Nicotiana otophora; assembly: GCA_000715115.1. Classification (NCBI taxonomy): domain Eukaryota; kingdom Viridiplantae; phylum Streptophyta; class Magnoliopsida; order Solanales; family Solanaceae; genus Nicotiana; species Nicotiana otophora. The sequence goes on along the minus strand of AWOL01S0055213.1, from coordinate 38,583 downwards.
CGGCGACTCAAAGCATCAGCCACCACATTGGCCTTCCTCGGATGGTACAAAATAGTTATATCATAACCCTTAAGAAGCTCCAACCATCTCCGCTGACGCAAATTAAGATCCTTGTACTTTAACAGATATTGTAGATTCTGGTGATCAGTATAGATCTCACAATGAACCCTATACAAATAATGACGCCAAATCTTCAAGGCGTGAACAATGGCTGCTAACTCAAGATCATGGACAGGATAGTTCTTCTCATGGGTCTTCAACCGGTGCGAGGCATAAGCGATCACCCTACCCTCCTGCATCAAAACACAACCAATGCCTATCCTTGAGGCATCACAGTACACGGTGTAAGAACCTGAAGCTGATGGTAGAACCAACACTAGAGCTGTGGTCAAAGCAATCTTGAGCTTTTGAAAGCTCTCCTCACACTCATCCAACCACCTGAATGGAGCACCCTTTTGGGTCAATTTTGTCAAGGGCGATGCAATAGATGAAAATCCCTCCAGAAAGCAACGGTAGTAACCTGCCAAACCAAGAAAGCTCCTAATCTCTGTGGCTGAGGACGGTTTGGGCCAACTTTGCATTGCCTCTATGTTCTTCAGATCCACCTGAATACCCTCACTGGAAACCATGTGCCCCAAGAATGCTACTGAACTGAGCCAAAACTCACATTTGTAGAACTTTGCATAAAGTTTCTCCTCCCTCAATCTCTGTAATACAATCTTCAAATGCTGAGCGTGCTCCTCCTAGCTACGAGAGTACACGAGGATGTCATCAATACATACAACAACGAATGAGTCCAAATAGGGCTGAAATACACTGTTCATCAAATGCATGAACGTTGCGGGGGCATTGGTCAGCCCAAAAGACATCACCAAGAACTCATAATGGCCATATCGGGTTCTGAAAGCTATTTTAAGAATATCTGAATCCCGAATCTTCAGCTGGTGATAACCGGACCTCATATCAATCTTGGAGAACACCCTCGCTCCTTGAAGCTGGTCGAATAATTCATCAATGTGAGGCAAAGGATACTTATTCTTGATTGTGACCTTGTTCAACTGCCTGTAACCAATACACATTCTCTTGGAACCATCCTTCTTCTACACAAATAGAACCGGTGCACCCCAAGGTGACACACTAGGTCGAATAAACCCCTTATCAAGGAGTTCCTGAAGTTGTTCTTTCAATTTATTCAACTCCGCCAGTGCCATATGATACGGTGGAATAGAAATAGGCTGAGTGCCCGGCACCAAATCAATACCAAAGTCAATATCCCTGTCAGGCGGCATGCCCGGCAGGTCTGCAGGAAACACATCCGGAAAATCACGTGTCACCGGAACAGAATCAATGACAGGAGTCTCTACACTAACATCCCTCACAAAAGACAAATAAGATAGGCAACCCTTCTCAACCATGCGCTGAGCCTTTAAATATGAAATCACCCTACTTGGTACATAATCTACAGAACCGCTCCACTCAACCCTCGAAATGCTCGGCATAGCCAACGTCACTGTCTTAGCGTGACAATCTAGAATAGCATGACATGCAGATAACCAATCCATACCCAATATCACATCAAAGTCAATCATACAGAGCAACAATAGATCCACTCGGGTCTCCAAACCCTCAATAGTCACCACACATGACCGATATATGCGGTCCACAATAATAGTATCGCCCACATGAGTAGATACATGTACAGATGAAACTAAGGACTCACGGGGCATATCCATAAAATAGGCGAAATACGAGAAAACATATGAATACATGGAACTAGGGTCAAATAATACTGAGGCATCTCTGTGACAAACTGAGATAATACCTGTAATCATAGCATCTAAAGCAATATCATCTGGTCTGGCAGGGAGAGCATAGAAACGGGCCTGACCACCCCCTGATCTGCCTCCCCCTCTAGGGCAACCCCTAGCTGACTAACCTCTACCCCGAGCTGACTGGGCGGGTGGTGAGGTAATCGGTGCTGTAGTTAGAGGCTGACTCCTCTGCTGAGATAGACCTTCATGATGAAAAGGACACTGCCTCCACATATGCCCAAGCTCCCCACACTCAAAACAACTCCTTAGTGCTGGCGGCAGAAACTGATGGGAACCCCTAGCACCGGGATGACTGGTAGAAGAACCTGGCATGGAAGAGCCCTGAACGGGTGGAGCACGGGGCGAACTCTAAACTGGAAGGGCACTAAGTGATGAGTGTCCCTAGTGAGAATTGTGAGAACCATGGCCAGATGATGCACCCCGATGAAATGGTCGAGCTAACTGAGCTTGTTTGAAATAACGACCTCTACCGTGCTGGAACTGCCCCCCAAAAGGAGCACCGCTAAATCCACCCTGAGCACGAGGCATCTTGGCCTTCCTCTAAACCCTCTCCTGACTGCGAACCATCTTAATCTACCGAGCAATGTCAACAACCTCATCCAAAGTAGCACCCGAAACCTTCTCTCTGGTCATGAGCAACTGTAGATGATAAGTGAGACCATCAATAAACCTCATGATCCTTTCCTTGTCCGTGGGAACAAACCAGATCGCATGACGGGACAACTCAGAGAACCGCATCTCATACTGTGTCACAGAAATATCACCCTGGCGAAGCCGCTCAAACTGTCTGCGCAACTCCTCTCTGCGGGATCGAGGCACGAACTTCTCCAAAACACCACAGAGAACTACTGGCAAGTAAGGGGTGTTTCGCCAACAGGCCTATGCCTCTCGTAAGTCTCCCACCATCTGAGTGCAGGCCCAGAAAACTGAAAGGTAGTGAATGAGACCTCACAAGTCTTCAATAAACCAGCAGTACGGAGTATCCTCTGACACCTATCCAAAACGTCCTGAGCATCCTTTCTCTCTGTGCCACTGAAAGGTGGTGGCTGAAGTCTCCCAAACCTCTCCAACCTACGATGATCATCCTCAGGCATAGCAGGAACCACATAATCCTGAGCAACAGCAACCGGCTGGGCTAGTGGTGCCTTCGGTGTCTGAAGTCCCTGAATAACTTGCTTGGGTGTGCGAGCAACGGGAGTCTGAGTGCCTCCCCTGGCCTGAGAAGTTGTTGTGGACGTCGAAATAGATACCGAATGAGCAAGGCCAGTACACGCTGTCAGAATCTGAGATAGAGCCTCCTGAAGGCCTGGAATCACAATAGGCACAGGTGGTGCCTGAGCTGGTGCATCACTAACTAGAACCTCTAATCTGGGACAACCGGTGGATCTGCAGGTACTGTCCTAGCTGTTGTATGGGCTACACCTATTCCCCTACCAAGGCCTCTACCCCAGCCTCGGCCTCTCGCGGCCATGGCTGGTGGTACTGGTGGCTGGCCCTCCTAACCGGTAGTACGAGTCCTCACCATCTGTGAGAGAATGAAACAACGGATGTTTAGTTACTAGAATCAACAAATTCGCACGATAGGAATTCAAGAATGTGGAGTTTCCTAAAGGTTCTGCAGCCTCCTGAAGATAAGTACAAACGTCTCCGTACCGATCCGCAAGACTCTACTAAATTTGTCATGACTCGTAAGACATATGTAACCTAGGCTCTGATACCAATTTGTCACGACCTAAACTAACCCCTGTCGTGATGGCGCCTATTATGGAACTAGGCAAGCCGACTCATTTTCAAAACAAACCGATAATTTCAATGTTATTTAACATAAAAACCTTCATAAAGGAGTCCCAATCAAAATAAAAGTGCGGAAAGAAAAACCCGACATCGGGGTGTCACTAGTCATGAGCATCTACTACAAACTGTCTAACAATATCAAGGCTAACTCAGCCTGGAAAATAACTAAATACAACTAGAGGAAGATAAGGGGGAGAAGAGCAGGGGCTGCGATCGCCAAACAGCTACCTTGCTATCTCTAAGAAAATCTGCAACCAGAACACTCAATAACCGCTAACGTGCCCAGCTACACCTGAATCTGCACACAAGGTGCAGGGAGTAACATGAGTACGCCAACTCAGTAAATAACAACAATAAATAAAGACTAAGCAGTAGTGACGAGCAACAAAGTATATAACATTCATATCATGAAATCTCAGTAAAGTACAACATGCTTTAAAAATCAGTGTATGAATCAAATCATCTCGTTTAAACCCGGTTTCAATAAAAATAATTTAAGGATATTTTTCCAACAGCTTTTCAAACAAAGGCTCAATGAAAGGTGAGCAAAAATAATGAAATCATAAACAGCCCCTCGGGCAAAACATCACTCATATGTAGCCCATCGGGCAAACCTCACAGTTACTCGTGCCACTCGGGCATACCTCACAATCACTATTGCCACTCGGGCATACCTCACAATCACTCATGCCTCCCAGTCACTCAGCACTCGACACTCGGCACTCGAAACTCACACTCAGTAGGTACCTACGCTCACTGGGGTATGTACAGACTCCGGAGGGGCTCCTTCAGCCCAAGCGCTATAATCTGCATGGATAACTCACGTGCTGCACGGACAACTCACCTGCTATAATAATAAAGTATGCTGCAGGCGAGAAGCCCCGATCCACACTCATCCTCACAAATCAAGCCCTCGGCCTCACTCAGTCATAAACCTCTCAAGCCACTCGGGCATTTCAGTAAAACAGGGCATTCGACCCAAAACATTTATATGCATCAAAATAGAGTCATAAAACTGAGTTATGCGGTAAACAAGTATAAACATGACTTAGTATAGATTTTCAATCGAAAACGATGAGAGGATGGTAAGAATAGGCCCCTAAGGGTCCAAACAGCACTGGCGCAAGGCCCAAACATGGCATTCAGCCCAATTTATATAAACTCTTTCTAAAACATATAAGTATCATATGGTTTCAACAAAGTATGCAACTTTACAGTTTCTACGGGACGGACCAAGTCACAAATCCCCAACAGTGCACTCCCACACGCCCGTCACCTAGCATGTGCATCACTAGAATAGTAGAATGATACAAAATCTGGGGTTTCGTACCCTCAGTACTAGATTTACAATCGTTACTTACCTCAAGCCGTGAAATTCTTATTCTGCAATGTCCTTTCCTCGTGAATTGGTCTCCAAACGCCTCGAATCTAGTCATAAATAATTTGTTTCAGTCAATAAAATTCGTTGGAATTAATTCCACAAGATAATAATGATTTTCCATAAAAATCCGAAAATTAGCTCAAACATTGCCCGTGGGGCCCACGTCCCGAATCTCGACAAACGTTATAAAATCCGAAAACCCATTCAACTACGAGTCTAACCATACCAATTTTACAAAAATCCGACCACAACTCGACCCTCAAATCTTCAATTTAAACCAAGAGGGTTTTCAAATTTTCCCAACTCAATTCACCAATTAAATGATAAAAACAACCATGGATTCGGGTAATTAAACCAATATTGAGTTAAGAACACTTACCCCGTTGTTTCCTCTGAAAATCACCAAATATTGCCTCAATTCCGAGCTCCAAATCTCCAAAAACTGAAAATGGGACTATCCCATTTTCAGAACTTAAACTCACTACTCAGACTTTTCTTCTTCGCGAACGCGATCAGTGCCACACGTTCGCAAAGCACAAAATAACTCCCATCCAATTACCTCCTTCGCGAATGCGACATTACCCTCGCATTCGCAAAGCACAAAATGCCTCTACTTCAATGCCTTCTACGCGAATGCATTCCACCCATCGCGAACGCGATGCTTCGTTTCCCCCTCACTACGCGAATGTGACACCCCCCTATGCGAATGCGTTGACCAATTGCATGTGGGTCTTCGACTGCTTCCTCTCTTCTTCGCGAATGCGTAACACCTCTAGTGTTCGCGATGCACACCTAGTTCACCCTTCACGAACGTGTGCTTCTCTTCGCGAACGTGAAGAGCAAATATTGCCAGCCTCCCAGTTCCTCTTTGCGAACGTGAGGCTCCATTCACGAACGTGATGAAGGAAACCAGATGGTGCATTAGAAAATTTATAGCAGAGTTCCAAGTCCAAAAACCAACCCGCTAACCATCCGAAACTCACCTGATATAACATAATATAGCTGAATAACACAAAAAGAAGTAGAAATGGGGGAAACGGGGCTTTAACTCTCGAAACGACTGGTCAGGTTGTTACACCTGAGGTACCACCTCGTAGTCCCAAATCATAAATAAATTCACAATCTTTCTTTATATTACCATGGAAGCCTTCACATTTACTTTTAAAAATCATTTTTCCCGAAACAACATCCCGTATTTTAGCCCACCTTATCACACCGCATGACTTCTATTAGTTCCCCTACTAGACCGCATATAAAGCAAACCTTATATCGCCACATGCATTTCAACACCCAGACCTTATAACACCGCATGCACATCAATATCAGAACATATCACAATTTGCACCTCAAGTGCCCAAATATTTCTACTTGACTACGAAATCAACAATAACATTATATTCCAAAATAAGGAGCCTACAGCTCAAACACAATGTACACAAATCTCAACAAAAATATCAGAGAATGAACAACTCAACAGAATAATATTTCACAATTTAACACTTTGTCTCAATAGAAATTTCAACAATCAGATATTTCATATTTTAATAATTCAAGTAAGGAATCCAACTTTCAAAATAATGAGCACGGAATAAAAGGGAACAAAACTTCAACTAAACAGGTAAACAAATTAGCAAGAAAACGGTAAGGCAAGTAGGACATGTGAAAGTAGAATAACGATGATGAATATAACAGGATAACACAACTCAATTATTACGTGACATGATCAACACAATTAAAACCAGAATGTTTTATATTTAGCTTGTGTACACACTCGTCACCTCGCGTACACGGCTTTCAATACACCAAAATTATCATAACAACACCAATCCTAAGGTGACTTTCCCCAACACAAGGTTAGACAAGTCACTTACCTCAAATTGCGTTATCTCAATCCAATAGTAGGCATTTTCCTCGATTAACCAACTCTGAATGGCTCGAATCTTGCTAAAACAATTTCATACTATAACTATAACCATAGGAAACTAATTCGGACGATAAAATTTATGATATTTACGAAAATATTAAAAAGTCAACTCCGAAAGTCAACGCGAGGCCCACATCTCATAATTACAAAAGTTACGAAATCCAAATCCCCATTCAACGACGAGTCCAACCATACCAAAATTACTGAATTCTGACCACAACTAAGCCCTCAAATACTCAAATTTAACCAAAAGGGTTTTCAAAATTTTCAACTTAAAACACCAATTAAATGCTAAAAACAACAATAGATTCGGGTACTTTAACCAAAATTAAGTTAGGAATTCTTACCCAATGGTTTCCTTGAAAATCTACTAAACATCACCTCTCCCCGAGCTCTAAATCACCAAAAGTGGAAATTGCGCAGTAATTTACCCTATGCGATTGCGGAAACTTCTTCGCGAGTGCGAAGAACAAATTTTTACTGCCAAAAATTGATCCTATGAGATCGCTGCCTAATTCACACGATCGCAAAGCAGATCGCCAACAAACCTACGCGATCGCAGACAACACCGTGTGATCGTGTAGAGCAAAATGCGTGACCCAGCTTCTGTGTCATTTCCACTTCACGAATGCGGCTTAGCGCAAGCATTCGCGATGCACTGCCTTCTCCGGCCACGAGATCACAAACACATTCATGCGATCACAAAGAATAAAATCTCGGTTGACGAATTAAGTCTACGCGGTCGTGTATAGGAAAACCAGACCTGAACACCAGCAAATCTTCACTAGTCTTCCAAGTCCAAAATTTGATCTGTTAACCATCCGAAATACCCCAGGCCCCCGGGACCTCAACCAATTATACCAACATGTCCTAAATCATGATGCAAACTTAGTAGATACCTCAAATCATATCACGCAATGCTAAAATCATGGATCGCATCCCAAATTCAAGCCTACGAACTTATAGACTTCTAACTTCTACATGCGATGCCAAAACCTATCAAATCAAGTCCGATTAACCTCAAATTTTGCACACAAGTTGTAAATGGCATAGCAGACTTATTCCAACTTCAGAAATCAGATTCCGACCTCGATATCAATAAAGTCAACTCCCGGTCAAACTTTCCAAAACTTTTCCAACTTTTGCCAATTTACACCTAAACGACCTATGAAGCTCCAAATTAACATCCGATCGCATACCTAAGTATAAAATCATCATACGGAGGTTTTGGAATCATCAAAACTCTATTTCGGGGTCGTCTACACAAAAGTCAAACTACGATCAACTCTTACAACTTAACTTTTAACTTAGAGACTATGTGTCATATTTCACTCCAAAACCAAAACCAAGTACTCCAGAAAGTTACATAACCACAATATAGCATAGAGGAAGCATAATTTAGGGATAGGGGCTATAATAATCAAAATGACCGGACGAGTTTTTACATTCTCCTTCTCTTAACATATATTCGTCCAATAATGAGTATAGAGACATACTTGTAGTGGTAGAAAGATGAGGATAACGGCTATGCATATCATGCTCGGTCTCCCAAGTCGCCTCTTTGACTGGTTGACTCCTCCACTAGACCTTCACTGAAGCAATGTTCTTCTACCTCAACTTTCGAACTTGCCTATCCAAAATAGCCACCGGCTCCTCAACATAAGATAAATCTTTGTCCAACTGGACTGAGTTGAAATCCAACACATGAGACAGATCACCATAACACTTCCGGAGCATAGAAACATGGAATACTTGATGAACTGCAGCTAGACTAGGTGGCAGTGCAAGCTTGTAGGCTACCTCCTCGATCCTCTAAAGAATCTCAAAAGGTCCGATATACCTGGGACTCAACTTACCCTTCTTCTCGAATCTCATAATACCATTCATGGGTGAAACCCAGAACAAGACCCGATCCCCAAACATGAATTCAATGTTGCAAACCTTCCGATTTGCATAACTCTTCTGTCTAGATTGGGTCGTGCGAAGTCAATCTTGAATCAATTTAACCTTTTCCAAAGCATCCTTGTAATGACCCAGCCAGTCGTTTTGAGAATGTAAGTCTCGTTTGTCGGCATAAGGCCCTGAGTAGTTTCGTATTACATGTATTGACTTACGTGCATGGTTGAATTCAGTTACCATATGATTCAAAGTGATTTGATACGTTTAGTCCCTACAATGGGACCTTAACTACTAGGATTTTGACCATATTCAAAACTATGTGAAGATAACTTCAGAATGGAGTTTCGTCGGTTCCGTTAGCTTCGTTGGATGATTTTGGACTTAGTATCTTGTCCGGACTGTAAATCTGAGGTTTGTAGTTGATTTAGGCTTATAATGGCAAAGTCGAATTTTTGGAGTTTTGGACCGAAAGTAAACTTTTTGATATCGGGGTCAGACTGCGATTCCGAGAGTTGGAACAGCTCTGTTATGTTATTTGGGACTTACCTGCAAAATGTGATGTCATTCCGGGTTTGTTTGATAGGTTTCGGCACGAGTTTTCAAAGTTAGAAGTTTTGGAAGTTCATAAGTTTGATTCATGGTGCGATTCGTAGTTTCTGCATTATTTGATGTGATTTGAGGTTTTGGCTAAGTCCGTAATATGTTTTAAGACTTGTTGGTATGTTCGGACGGAGTCCCGAGTGGCTCGGGTGAGTTTCAGGGTGGTTTCAGACCATTTCTAGGCCATTTTTAGCTGCTGGTTTTTGGATACAGCAGTGTGCTATGCGATAGCGGGTAAATGGATGCGATAGCGATGAGTAAAATGGGAACAATTAGCATTTGCATTGCGATCACGGATGATCTTCCCCGATCTCGTAGAGGAAACTTCTGCTGCACTGACCCAACTTTGGAAGCTTATATCTCGCAATCTATAAAGAACTTGGAGATGATCCAAAAATGAAAGTTGTATCCCTTTGTGTCTAGTTTTCATAAAAGCAAACCATTTGGCATTTGGAGTTGTGTACAAATAGTTATGGTTGGTAAACTACATGCTATCTGGGAAGATGTTTGGAAATCGTAAAGAACAAATTTGTGTTGCACAAGGCTGATTTTGGCAGCTTATATCTCGAAATCTATAAGGAATTGGGAAATGATCAAACATGAAAGTTGTAGATCTTGATGTCTAGTTTTCATAAAGATAAACCATTTGTTATTTGTAGTTTTGTACAAAAAGTTATGGCCATTATACTAGAGGCTGTCCGGAAGAGTTGGAGAAGGTTGTTGGAAAAATTTGTTCTTCGCAATCGCGGGAGAATGGCCGCGATCGCATAGAGTAAAAAAATGCTAGCATAATTTTGTGCTTCGAGATCACGGGAGTTTGGCTGCGATCGCATGGAGGAAATGATTGGGCAACAGATTTAAGTTTTGAAAATGGAACTTCGTCCCATTTTCCATGTTTGACGATTTGGAGCTCGGGGAGAAGCGGTTTTCAGGAGCTTTTCAAGAAAAACAACGGGGTAAGAGTTCTTAACTAAATTTTGGTTAAATTATCCGAATCTATTGTTGTTTTTATCATTAAATTAGTGTTTTGGGTTGAAAATGATAGAAATTTTAGAGACTTTAAATTGAAGATTTGGAGGTCGATTCATTATCGGAATTTGATAAAATTGGTATGGTTGAACTCGTATCTGAATGGGTGTTCGGATTTCGTAAAAATTCCACCTGGTTCCGAGAGGCGAGCCCCGTGTTGAATTTTGTTGACTTTTTAGAATAAATTTTCAATTCAACGTTTTATTATCCGGAATTATTTCCGATGAATTTTAATGAAGTTATACAATTAATTTGGATAGATTTGAGTTGTCCGGAGGTCAATTCAAGCAAGAAGACGATTTGGGAATATCGACATAACTTCAAAAAGGTAAGTGTCTTGATTAACCTCGAGTGGAAGAATTACCCCTTAGGCATCGACTCTTATGTTCCATTTGTGAAATGTGAAAAACCATGTACGCGATGTGACGAGTACGTACTCGGGCTTATATGTGCAAATTTTATTGAGTTAAGGTCTTGGGCATATTGCGTAGTAAATTGGATAATTGTTGGCATATATTTAATCATTTGTTTACGTGGTGACTTTTTAATTGAAAGAATTATATTCAAATATTTATTTGGAAGGATTTTTATTCAAAAAGTATTATATGAAAGAATTGTTTTTGAAAGATATTTATTTGAAGAGATTTATTTAAAGAATTATATTTGAAAGATATTTATTTGGAAAAATTTAATTTGAAAGAGAGTTATTTGGAAGAATTATAAAGACATTTATTTGAAGGACTTGATTTAATTGGGTGTACTTGTATTTATTAATTATTGAGAGATATTAATGGTGTTCTTGTTATCTTGTTGTGCATATCACTGGTTGATTTATGTTGCCCTTATTGTTATTTGTTTCCTATTATTTTGTATATCATATTGCACAGGTTATTAGACTAGTGAGTGTCTTGACTGTACCTCGTCTCTACTCCACTAAGGTTAGTCTAGATACTTATTGAGTACCGACCGTGGTGTACTCATACTAACTTCTACACATTTTTGTGCAGAGTCAGGTATTGGAGCTATCGGTCTCGGACAGAGTTAAAATGAGATCGCAAGGATTCAAGGTAGAGCTGCTTGGTCGTCGCAGTTCCTTGGAGTCTTTCCATTTAATTGTACTGTTAATTTTTATTCAAACAGTATGGAATATTTGATCTTTGAGATCATTCCATGTATTCAGTTAGAGTTCGTGACTTAGTACTACCAGTCTTGGGAGGTTGTGTATTCATATTTATTCCGCTGTTAGTTTTGATTACTTATTTAATTAAAAAAAATGACTTCAAAATATAATTGAAATCGGCTTACCTAGTCTTAGAGACTAGGTGCCATCACGACGCCGGTGGTGGGATTTTGGGTCATGAGAAGTTGGTATCAGAGCTCTAGGTTCATAGGTTCTACGAGTCATGAACGAGTCTAGTAGAGTCTTACGGATCGGTACGGAAACGTCTGTACTTATCTTCGAGAGGATACAAAATTGTTAGGAAATGCCCACTTCTTTCATTCTTGTCGTGCGGATTTGTTGATTTTAGAATTTGAGCCTTTGTATCTCTATTCTCTCACACATGGTGATGACACATGCTATCGGGTTAGCTGAGCAGGCATCCGCACATACTGCTAGGGCTGCAAGAGGCCAGGGCCGAGGTAGAGCTGAGGTAGAGGTCGAAGAAGGGCACGTGCCGAGACTAGAGCACCTGTCAGAACAATAGTGGAGGAGCCACCAGTAGCTCAAGTTGGGGGACAGGTACTGGAAGCACCTGTTGTTACCCCCGGACTTCAAGAGACTTTGGCACAATTCCTGAGTATGTTTGGTACATTAACCCAGGCAGGATTGATCTTTGTTGTACCAAATATTCCGCAGATTGGGGGAGTAGCTCCGACTTCTGCCACAACTCCAAAGCAGCAGGTTCACGTTGGTCATGTTCCCGGTGTAGTGCCGGTATAACCTGTTATTCCGGTTTGGCCAGAGGCATCAGAAGAAGAACAAAAGAGACTTGAACGGTTTAAGAGGTATAGTCCATCTACTTTCAGTGGCATAGCTACACAGGACGCCCAAGGATTTCTAGAAAATTGTCACCATATTCTCCGCACCATGGGTATTGTGGAAGTGAGCGGAGTTGCCTTTACTACATTTCAACTGTCAGGCGCAGCGTATCGGTGGTGGCAAATCTATGAAGAAGGTAGACCAGCCGATGCAACACCACCAACTTGGGCTCAATTTTCGGAAATGTTCTTGAAAACGTTTGTTCCCCAGACTCTCCGTGATGCGTGGCACACAAAGTTTGAATGGTTGCGTCAGGGCACTATGATAGTTTCTGAATATGATATCAGGTTCAGTGAGTTAGCCCGTCATGAACCTATCTTGGTTGCTACAATCAGATAGAGGGTTCGCAGATTCATTGAGGGGCTCGAATATGATATTAAAATATGCATAACTCGAGAATTGCAAACTGATACTCCATTTCAACAAGTAGTGGAGATTGCGAGAAAGATTGAGTGTGTTTTAGGGGAGGAAAGGGAGTCTAAGGAGGCCAAAAGGTCTCGAAGATCTGGAGGGTTCAGTGGATTTTACTCTTCAGTTGTGATCCATTATAGTGGAGGCTCAAGCAATTAGCCAGCTCAGTCCGCACATCAAATTACTCGGAGTGCTCCAGTAAGTTCTTATAATACACCACCGGCACAAGATTTCTATAATGATTATTTTAGTTATCCGGCACAGACTCAGTACGAGAAACTGCGACCTCAGAGGGGTTGTTATGAATGTGGTGATACTAGGCACATCATGAGAGATTGTCCCAAACTTGGGAGGGGTGGATTTCATCAGAGCACTCAAGCTACAAGCTTTATTCCAGTTAATACTCCACGTACACAGTCAGCTAGAGGTGGAGGACAGGCGGGTAGAGGGCGCCTAAGAGGTGGAGGCCCGACCTGTTGATATAATCGCTATGATTTGGCTGGGGCTGATACACCAGATGGCGTCGTTACAGGTACGATCCTGATTTGTTATAAAAGAATATTTCCCCTTAATTTGATTTGGTTCTGAATATTGAGGTGAGTCCTCATATTATGCTCCACTTATGGGTGAGCTTTGTAATTTTTGTGACTCACTTATATGTTTATCCCTGTTGGGAGATTCAGAGATGTGAGCATGTATCTGTCATTTTTATTTTTGTGCACCATTGAGGGCTATAAGTCCAAAAGTAATATTTATTATGTATTACAGTGGGTTTGATGTATTTCGAAATAATTGATTATAATTTTATGATTTATATGCCCTACCGGTATGAGGAATCATTATGTGTTATGAAAAAATATTTACGAAATTTATTGAAAAGAAGAAAGGAAATTGAAATTTCAGTTGGCACAATGTGAAAAATACTTGTGATTCGAAATTGAGGACAAGATCCTCGCATTTTATATGATGTGAAATATTTAAACCGTGTTGCAAGCCGTAGTGGAAGTTATATAAGGACGAGGTCCTTGAGGTGAAATATTTATGAGTTTAAATTCTCCCTTTGTGAAGTTTAATTTATACTATAGTACAAATAGGGGGTTATGCCTGATAGGCTTATGTGATAATTCTTTTATGTATTTTTGTGCCATAATTGTGTTGTAATTATTGAGTTTTAGCCTACGAGGTGAGTACCCAGGTGACGTTAAATGTTACTCGTTAAGATGGGTAAATAGTACTGAGGTCTTCATGCCTCACATTCTGTTGTCAATGTTGTGAAAATTTGAAATGAGGTGTTGGTTAATATGAGATTAATTGATGATGCTGGAATTATTTATGAACAGCTTTAAGACCGGATATGTGGTGATGGGCATACATATGATGTATTTCATGTTCTGATATCATTATGATAATGCAGTGCTTGTAACACTGAGATTAGTGTTATTGATATATACATTGTGGTGCATTGTTTGATTGTGGATGTGTTGTTAGGGGTTGTTTTGGTGTTACTCTGGCAGGTAGATAGGCCCAATTACAGGGAAGACTCTGCTGAAATATTTGAAAAATTTGGAAGCTAGTAAAAATATTTGGGGGATTGAGACGTGCAAAAGAAGAGATAAGTTATGTTATGTGTTTGAGGGCGAATGATCCTAAGCGGTGGAGAATGTAACACTATCAAGAAAGTTGATGTGTGCGTAGGCACGAGTTGCTATAGCCAGTTGAGACTAATTTCGTGCGTTGATGTGAAAATTAGGCCTTTTGAAAATGCTTTGAGTGTAAGAAATTGGGTTTAAGGCTTATAAGTGTAAATAAAACAAATAATCTCAATTGAGATGGTGTTTTCGGACCCGTGTTAAATTGCAGGAACGTAGAATCACCTATAAGTATGTGTCTAAGAATACACTCAGTAATTTAAATCCTCAGAAAGATTCTTGGCACGTTCGAGGACGAACGTTTGATTAAGAGGTGGAGAATGTAACGACCCGGCCGGTCGTTTTGAGAATTTAAGTCTCGTTCAGCGGCATAAGACCTTGATCAGTTTCGTATTATGTGTATTAGCTTGCGTATGTGGTTGAATTCAGTTACCAAATGATTTGGAGTAATTTGGGACACTTAGTACCTAAAATGGGAGCTTAAATACTAGGATTATGACCGTAGTTGAAACTGTGTAAAGACGACTACGGAATGGAGTTCCTTCGGTTCCGTTAGCTCCGTTGGGTGATTTTGGATTTAGGAGCTTGTCCGGACTGTGAATCTGAGGTCCGTAATGGATTTAGGCTAAAAATAGCAAAGTCAAATTTTTGGAGTTTTGGACCGGAAGTGGACTTTTCGATATTGGGGTCATAATGGAATTTTGAGAGTTGCAATAGCTCTGTTATGTTATTTGGGACTTGCCTGCAAAGTTTGACGTCATTCCGGGTTGGTTTGATAGGTTTCGGCATGCGTTTTCGAAGTTAGAAGTTTTAGAAGTTCATAAGTTCGATTCATGGTGCGATTCGTAGTTTCGGCGTTGTTTGATGTGATTTGAGATTTCGACTGAGTCCGTAATATGTTTTGAGACTTGTTGGTATGTTCGGACGGGGTCCCGAGGGGCTCGGGTGAGTTTCGGGGTGGTTTCGGACCATTGCTAGGCCTATTTTAGCTGCTGCATTTTGGCTAGAGCCGTGTGCTATGCGATAGAGGGTAAATGGACGCGATAGCGATGAGTAAAATGGGAAAAATTGGAAGCTTATATCTCGCAATCTATAAGGAATTTGGAGATGATCCAAGAATGAAAGTTATAGCCCTTTGTGTCTAGCTTTCACAAAAGCAACCCATTTGGCATATGGAGTTGTGTACAAATAGTTATGCTTGGTACACTACATGCTGTCTGGGAAGATGTTTGGAGATCGAGAAGAAGAAATTTGTGTTGCACAGGGCTGACTTTGGCAGCTTATATCTCGAAATCTATAAGGAATTGGGAAATGACCAACAATGAAAGTTGTAGATCTTGATGTTTAGTTTTCAGAAAGATAAACCATTTGTTATTTGGAGTTTTGTACAAAACGTTATGACCAATATACTAGAGGTTGTCCGGAAGAGTTGGAGAAGGTTATTGGAAAATTTTGTTCTTCGCGATCGCGGGAGAATGGCCGCGATCGCATAGAGTAAAAAACAATGCTAGAATAATTTTGTGCTTCACGATCGCGAGAGTTTGGCCGCGATCGAATAGAGGAAATGACTGGCCAGCAGATCTAAGTTCTGGAAAATGGGACCTTTGACGATTTGGAACTCGTGGAGAGGCGATTTACGGGAGATTCAAGGAAAACATTGGGGTAAGAGTTCTTAACTCAATTTTGGTTAAATTACCTGAATCTATTGTTATTTTTATCATTAAATTAGTGTTTTGGGTTGAAAATGGTAGAAATTTTATAGACTTTAAATTAAAGATTTGGAGGTCGATTCGTTATCGAAATTTGATAAAATTGGTATGGTTGAACTCGTATCGGAAAGGGTGTTCGGATTTCGTAAAAATTCCGCCAGGTTCAGAGAGGCGCGCCCCGCGTTGAATTTTGTTGACTTTTTAGAATAAATTTTCAAGTAGATATTTTATTATCCGGAGTTATTTCTGATGGATTTTAATGAAGTTATACAATTAATTTGGATAGATTTGAGCTGTCCTGAGGTCAATTCAAGCAAGAAGGCGATTTTAGAATATCGACATAACTTCGAAAAGGTAAATGTCTTGCTTAACCTCAAGTGGAGGAATTATCCCTTAGGCATCAAGTCATATGTGCCATTTGTGAAATGTGAAAAGTCGTGTACGCGAGGTGACGAGTACGTACTCGCGCTTATATGTACAAAATTTATTGAGTTAAGGTCTTGGAAATATTGCGTAATAAATTGGATAATTATTGGCATATATTTAATCAATTGTTTGCCATGCCTCAAATCACATTTATTGAATTTGTTTTTATATGATAACTTGATGTAATTATTACATGTATATTTATGTGAATTCCGTGAGTTTGATGGTTTGATATTCTTGGAATTTAATTTCATTATGAATTTTTATTATGCAAATAATTTATTTAGCAAGCTTAAGAAGATGTTCTAATATAATTATCTAAATTTGGTTTAATGAAGGCTTTACTTTGTGCTGAATAATTTCTATCTCTGTTGATTGATTTTGAGGTTTTATATACATTGTGTAGAGCCTTGAGCTATTTGTTGTGAAATTACTTGGTTTTATTATATCCTTGGAATTGATGGTGGCCATTGGGCAAATTGTGATATGAATTGATTTTGTTATGTTGCTGTGATAATTTCCCGTGTACATTGTTGTGTTGTGTGAGTTGCTAGTTTGAGGATATAAGGGTGGCATTCCACTATATATATTATGCGAGTATAAGGGTAGCATTTCACTGTTGTTGTGTTTGTTGGAATATTGTTTGGCCGGAGTGATAAGGGTGGCTATAGGAGAGATAAGGGTGGCAATAGGAGCGATAATGGTGGCTATTGATATTGTCAGGGCGGAGGGATAAGGGTGGCTATTATAGGAGTGATGATGTGGAGTCATGGTCTTAGTGATTTTCATGTGACGTTATGATTTTCTTGTGTTTATTTTTATACCTTGTGCAATTTGTCTTGTTATTGGTAAATTGATAACAATCTAATTTATGTTGAAATTGAGAAGCATATCCTCCAATATCTGAATAGTATGCTCAGACTGTCCGTCTGTCTAAGGGTGAAATGTCATACTCAACTCAATCCGTGTGCCTAACTCATATTGTTCGACCCTCCAGAACCGCGATGTAAACTACGTACCCCGGTCCAAGATAATGGATACTGGTACGCCATGCAATCTGACAATCTCGCGAATAAAAACCATAGCCAGTTGTTCTAAGGAATAAGTAGTCACCGCTGGAATGAAATGAGCCGACTTGGTCAACTTATCCCCAATCACCCAAACTACATCGAACTTCTTCTGAGTCCGTGGAAGCCCAACAACAAAATCCATAGTAATCCGCTCCAAATGGCTCAAATCTAGCCAAAACAATTTCATACTATAATTATAACCATAGGAAACTAATTCGGATGATAAAATTTACGATATTTACGGAGAAATTAAAAAGTCAGCTCTGAAAGTCAATGTGGGGTCCACATCTTTTGGGCTATAATAATCAAAACGACCGGCCGAGTTTTTACATTCTCCCTCTCTTAACAAATGTTCGTCCTATAATGAATATAGAAACATACCTGAAGTGGTGGAAAGATGAGGATAAATCCTTGTCCAACTGGACTGAGCTGAAATCCAACACATGAGACATATCACCATGATACTTCTGGAGCATAGAAAAATTGAATACTTGATGAACTGCAGCTAGACTAGGTGGCAGTGCAAGCTTGTAGGATACCTCCCTGATCCTCTCAAGATATACCTGGGACTCAACTTGCCCTTCTTCTCCAACCTCGTAACACCTTTCATGGGTGAACCCTAGAGCAAGACCCGATCCCCAAACATGAATGCAACATCGCGAACCTTCCCATCCGCATAACTCTTCTGTCTAGATTGGGTCATGCGAAGTCGATCTTGAATCAATTTAACCTTTTCCAAAGCATCCTGAACCATGTCCGTACCCCATAGCCTAGCCTCGCCCGGTTCAAACCAACCCACCGGAGACCGACATCGCCTCCCATATAAGGCCTCATACGGAGCCATCTGAATGCTCGACGGGTAGCTGTTATTGTAGGCAAACTACGCAAGCAGTAAGAAATGATCCCAAAAACCCCCGAACTCCATCACACATGAAAGAAGAATATCTTCCAATATCTGAATAGTACGCTCGGACTATCCGTCTGTCTAAGGGTGAAATGTCGTACTCAACTCAACCCGTGTACCTAACTCATATTGTATGACCCTTCAGAACCGCGATGTAAACTGCGTACCCCAGTCCGAGATAATGGATACTGGTACCCCGTGCAGTCTGATAATCTCACGAATAAAAACCTTAGCCAGTTATTCTAAGGAATAAGTAGTCATCACTAGAATGAAATGAGCCGACTTTGTCAATTTATCCACAATCACCCAAACTGCATCGAACTTCTTCTTAGTCCGTGGAAGCCCAACAACAAAATCCATAGTAATCCGCTCCCATTTCCACTCTGGAATCTGTAGCTTCTAAAGTAACCTACCTGGCCGCTGATACTCATACTTCACCTGTTGATAATTTAGGCTCGATCTACATACTCCACTATGTATTTCTGCATTCTTCTCAACCAATAGTGCTGCCTCAAGTCCTAATACATCTTGGCGGCACCCGGATGAATGGAGTACCGCGAACTGTGAGCCTCTTGGAGAATCAACTCACACAAACCATCTACATTGGGCACACATAGCATGCCCTACATCTGTAATACATTGTCATCCCCTATAGTGACTTCCTTGGCTTCGCCGTGTTGAACCGTGTCCTTGAGGATAAGCAGATAGGGGTCGTCATATTGACGCTCTCTGATACGATCATATAAAGAAGATCGAGAAACCATACAGGCAAGAACTCGACTAGGCTACGAGACATCCAATCTAACAAACTGGTTGGCCAAGGCCTGAACCTCTAATGCTAATGGCCTCTCTGCTACCGGTAGATATGCTAAACTGCCCAAACTCTTCGCCTTTCGACTCAAGGCAGCGGTCACCACATTAGCCTTCCCGGGATGATACAAAATGGTGATACTATAATCTTTAAGTAACTCTAATCTCCGCTTCTGCATATTAAGATCTTTCTATTTGAACATATGTTGTAGGCTCTGATGGTCGGTATAGACCTCATACTGAATATCGTATAAATAGTGCCGCTAAATCTTCAAGGCATGAACAATAGATGCTAAATCAAGGTTGTAGACATGATAATTCTTCTCATGTACCTTTAACTGTCTAGACGCATAGACAATCACCCTACCGTCTTGCATCAACACCGCGCTAAGACCAATACATCACGCATCACAATACACAGTATAAGATCCTGAACCTGTAGGCAACACCAACACTGGGGCGATAGTAAAAGCTATCTTGAGCTTTTGAAAGCTCTCCTCATATTCCTCAGTCGACCTGAACGGAGCACCCTTCTAGGTCAATCAGGTCATAGGTGCAGCAATATATGAGAAACCCTTTACGAATCAGTGATAATGCTAGACAAACCAAGGAAACTCCGGATCTCAGTAGCCGATGACGGTCTGGGCCAACTGTGCACTGCTTCACTTTTCTTCAGATCTACTTGGATTCCCTCACTCGACACTACATGACCCAAATATCCCACCAAATCAAGCCAGAATTTACATTTTAAAAATTTTGCATATAACTTCTTTTCTCTCAACATCTGAAGTATGGTCCTCAAGTGTTGCTCATAATCCTTCTGGCTTTGGGAGTACACCAAAATGTCGTCAATAAACACAATGATGAATGAATCTAGATAGGGCTGGAATACACTGTTCATCAAGTGCATGAATATCGCTAGGGCGTTGATCAGCCCAAATGACATCACAAGGAACTCATAATGACCATACCGAGTCCTAAAGGCAGTCTTCGGGATATCTGGCTCCTAAATTTTTAGCTGATGATAGTCAAAACGCAAGTCGATTATTAAGAACACTCTAGCACCCTGTATCTGATCAAATAGGTCATCAATGCGTGGCAATGGATACTTCTTCTTCACTGTAACCTTGTTCAACTGCCGATAATCAATACACATACGTATAGAACCATCCTTCTTCTTTACAAACAAGACTGGAGCACCCCAAGGCGATATATTGAGCCCAATGAAACCCTTATCAAGAAACTCTTGCAACTGTTCTTTTAACTCTTTCAACTCTGGAGGGGCCATACGATATAGTGGAATAGAAATGGCTTTGTGCCCGGTAACAAATCAATGCCAGAGTCAATATCCCTATCGGGCGGCATACTCGGAAAATACGCTGGAAATACATCTGGGAAATCCCTCACTATCGAAACTGACTCCACGTTAAGAGTATCAACACTGAAATCCCTCACGAAGGCTAGTGGAATTAACCCCGCCTGAGCTAAAGTGCCAAATATGCTAAAAAGCTGAGCCAGAGTCTTCTGGAGTGCAGGGGTAATAACAGGCGTCTCAGATGCCAGCTCTCTAACTAGAGCTATTGGTGGCTCCTCTACAACAACTTGTGTAGGTGCCCTGGATGCACCATGTGGCCGTCTTCGGCCTCTGCCCCGACCTTGGCCTCTCGCGGCTCTAACAGGGGGCGCGAGTGTCTGATCATCCCATCCAGTTGTACGTGTCCTCACCATCTGCGAGAGAATAGAAAGACAATGATTTAGAATCTCGAAGTCAACAAACTCGCATGACAAGGAATCAAAGAAGTGAAACTTTTCCTAACAGTTCCATAGCCTTCCGAAGATAAGTACAAACGTCTCTGTACCAATCCGCGAGACTCTACTAAACTTGCTTGTGACTTATAACACCTATGAACCTAGGGCTCTGATACTAACTTGTCACGACCCTAATTTCTCTCTGCGGGCTATCGTGACGGCACCCAGTCTCTAAGACTAGGTAAGCCTATCAAACATGCGGAATAACTTATTTAATAATTTCAAGTATTAAAACTCAACAACTGATATAAGAAAAATCTCACAACTCAGTACATATGTAAATTTCCCAAAACCCGGCGAAATATAAGTCACAACCTCTATGAGGTAACATTGAATATCTCTATACATCAGAGTCTAATAAGGATAAGGAAACAACATCATATAGGTAGAGGGGGATTCCAAGGCCTGCGAACACTGGCAGGTATACCTTAAAGTCTCCACATACGGACTCATCACTAATGTCTGGTCTGATAGGAAGTACCTGGATCTGCACAAAAGGATGTGCAGAAGTGTAGCATGTGTACACCACAATGGTACCTAGTAAGTGTCGAGCCTAACCTCGGTAGAGTAGTGACGAGGTCAGGTCCGGACCCTACTAGAAATAATAAGAAACAGGACGAAAGAACTAACAATATTCTAATAATGACAATGGGAAAGAAACATGTAAGGAGTATGCCACAATTTAGCTACACAGAATAAGGCAAATAAAACACCGCGGAAGAAAACATGAATCTACATGTTAAGGAAAGTAAAACAACCAAAGATAAGAGTACCAATAGAAAAATATCAACAAGGGCACTCCCGAGGTACCGCCTCGTAGTCCCAAATCATAAGTAAATTCACAATTGTTTCATATATCACAGCGAGAGCCTTCATATTTAGTTTTAAAAATTATTTTTCCCGAAATAGCGTCCTGCGTTTTAGCCCACCTTATCACACCGCATGACTTCTAGTAGTTCCCCTACTAGCCACGCGTATCAAGCCCACCTTATCTCACTGCATGCATTTCAACACCCATACCTTATACCACCGCTTGCGTATCAATATCACAATTCGCACCTCAAGTGCCCAAATATTTCAACTTGACAAAGAAATCAATAATAACATTATTTTCCAAAATAAGGAGCCCATGACTCAACTACAATGTACACAAATCTTAACAAAAATATCCGGGAGTGAACAACGCAACAGAATAATATTTTACAATTTAACACTTTACCTCAATACAAATTTCAACAATAAGATATTTCATATTTTAATAATTCAAGTAAGGAATTCAACTTTCAAATAATGAGCACGGAATAAAAGGGAACAAAACTGCAACTAAACAGGTAAAGCAATTAGCAAGAAAAAGGTAAGGCAAGTAGGACATGTGAAAATAGAATAACGATGATGAATATAACATGATAACATGACTCAATTAATACATGAGAGGGATATACACAATTAAAGCCAGAATTTTTCACATTTAGCCCGTGTACACAGTCGTCACCTCGCGTACACGACTTTCAACACATCACAATTATCATTATAACACCAATCCTAAGGGAAATTTTTCCCACACAAGATTAGACAAGTCACTTACCTCAAATCGCGATATCTCAATCCAATAGTATGCATTTTCTTCGATTATCCAACTCCGAATGGATCAAATCTAGAAAAAACAATTTCATACTATAATTATAACCATAGGAAAAAAGATAAAATTTACGATATTTACGAAGAAATTAAAAAGTCAACTCGGAAAGACAATGCGGAGCCCATTACTCGAAATTGCAAAAGTTATGAAATCCGAACCCCCATTCAACGACGAGTCCAACCATACCAAAATTACCAAATTCTGACCACAACTCGGCCCTCAAATGCTCAAATTTAACCAAAATGGTTTTCAATATTTTTCAACCTAAAACACCAATTAAATGCTAAAATAACAATAGATTCGGGTACTTTAACTAAAATTGAGTTAGAAAATCTTACCCCCAATGTTTTCCTCGAAACTGCCTCTCTCCGAGCTCTAAATCGCCAAAAATTGAAAATTTCAAAACTTAAGTTTTGCTGCCCAGTCATTTACCCTATGCGATCACGGCAAATTCTTTACGATCGTGATCGCGAAGCACAATTTTTTACTGCCAAGAATTGAAGCAATTGGATCGCGGACAAATTCAGGCGATCCTGAAGCACAACTCCAACAGACCTACACGATCGCGGAAAACATCACGGGATCGCGTAGAGCAAAACGCGTGACCCAGCTTCTGCCTCATTTCCTGTTCGCAAACGTGGCTTAGCCCATGCGTTCGCGATGCACTGCGTTATCCTGCTACGCGATCAAGGGCCTTCCCACGGAATCGCATATAAGGAAACCAGACATGAACACCAGCAAATCTTCAGCAATCTTCCAAGTCCAAAATGTGATCTGAACTACACTCGAGGCCAATGGGACCTCAACCAATTATGCCAATACATCCTAAATCATGATACGAACTTAGTTGAGACGTCAAATCACATCAAACAACGCTAAAATCACGAATCGCATCCCAAATTCAAGCCTATGAACTTATAAACTTCTAACTTTTACATTCGATGCCGAAACCTATCAAATCAAGTCCGATTGACCTCAAATTTAGCACACAAGTCGTAAATGATATAACATACCTATTCCAACTTCCGGAATCGGATTCCGACCATGATATAAATAAAGTCAACTCCTCGTCAAACTTTCCAAAAATCTTCCAACTTTTGCCAATTTACACCGAAGAGACCTACGGACCTCCTAATCAACATCTGGTCGCGCTCCTAAGTCTAAAATCATCATACATGGCTATTGAAATCATCAAAACTCTATTCCGGGGTCGTCTACACAAAGTTCATACTACGGGCAACTCTTACAATTTAAACTTCCAAGTTAGGGACTATGTGTTCCATTTCACTCCGAAACTAAAACCAAACAATCCGACAAGTTTCATAACCACAATATAGCATAGAGGAAGCATATTTATGGGATCGGGGTTATAATACTCAAAACGATCGACTGGGTCGTTATATATATATAAAGCAATAAAATAACAAGTAGAACAATTAAATATTAACTGGGAGGTGACATCCGAAAGGGAAAATATCATAAGAACGACAAGTACGAAATCACCAAATAACATCTTCTGAAATAAGAAACAGTGTAACCAAGTAAATCACCACTCCGTAAATCAAATAAGGCAGTGAAATAAAGATGGCACGGCATCACTCTTCATGCTTTTACTCTCGTCCTCACCATGTAACATCATAAATAAAAAAGCACGGCATCACCCTTCGTGCTTTTACTCTCAACATCCCATAATATGATAAATGATGATAATTAATCAAAAGCATAACATCACCCGTCATGCTTTAATCGTCATAACCTCTCAATATATGATAATGAATGCAAATAAGATACGACAACACCATTCGTACTTTTCACTCGTCCTCACCAAGTAACAATGCAAAAACAAATAACAAATGCAAGGCGGAATGCAATTTCATTTCAATTATAAAGCCATGGGAACAAATTCAACTTCCAAAAATTACCAACATCTCAAAAGAAAACTATAAATACGAGGCGAATAATTAAAAATTAATAATCTACCCTAAGCATGGAAAATATTGTCAATGAAAGAACCTAGTACAAGAAACAATTCCCACCCGCATACTCCAACCCAATAACCATGCATATGTATGTCACCTCACATATGCATCATCCCCACACATAGTAAACATGGAAAATATACCAATAAGTCCTAATCCCTCAAGTCAAGGTTAACTACGATACTTATCTTGATCTGCAACCAAACCAAGGCACAACCACGACTTTCCCTTTAGAATTAGCCTCCAAAGAAATCAAATCTAGGCAGATATAGTTCAAATAATTTAAAATAGGCTTTAGAAACTACCTATGAATGAAAAAGATTCAATCTTTAATGATTTTGAAAAAAAGTCAACAAAAGTCAACCCCAGGCTCGTTTAGTCAAAACCCGAGATTCGGACCAAAACCCAAATACCAATTCACCCCGAGACCGATTATTTGATTAGTTTTGAAATACGGCCTCAATTTGATGTCTAAATTTTAATTTCTCAAAATTTCCAATTTCTACCTAAATCCCTAATTTCTACCATGAAAAAGCTTAGATTAAAGGCTAAAATCAATAGGTATTTATGGAAATGTGATAAAACAATTTAAAATCTACTAACCAATGAAGCTGAGATTAATAACCTCTTCAAAATCACCTCTAGGCCGAGCTCACAATTGAAGATGGTGAAAAATAAAGTAAATCCCGATTTTGGAAAGTTTAAATCACTGGGCGTCAGGTGTTCTTCGTGTTCGCGAAGCACCTGACGCGATCACGAAGCATAACGGCCAAAAGGCCTTCACGTTCGTGTAGGCTTGCTCCACCCTGACTTCACATTCGCGTGCCAAAGACCGCGTTCGTGAAGAGTAATGCCTGCCCCCTGATCCCACAACTCATCGCGTTCGTGATAGGACGGTCGCGTTTGCGAAGGGTAAATACCCTACTACTTCGCGTTCGTGACTAGATCCTTGCGTTTGCGAAGAAACATTCCACCCAGTCTATGTTCCCCTTTGTGATCGCGACAGCCGCTTCATGATCGCGATGCACATCACACCAGATACCAGAAACTGCTGAAAACCAGCAATATCCCTAGTCTGAAATGGTCTATCACCTATCTGAAACTCACCCGAGCCCCTCGGGCTCCAAACCAAATATGCACACAAGTGTAATAATATCATACAAACTTGGTCACGCGGTCAAAATACCAAAATAACACCTAGAACTACAAATCAGACGTCAAAATGCATGAAATTTTAAAGAAAACTCAAAAACTTCTAAAATCACAACCGAGCATCCGAATTCTATCAAACCAACTCCGATTTGCACCAAATCTTACAAACAAGTTTCAAATAGCAAAATGGACCTATACCAAAGTCTCAGAACTAAAAACCAAACTCGATAATCACAAAATCAGCCTACGGTCAAACCTAAAAAAAATTTAAACCTTCAAATTACTAGCTTTCGGCAAAAGAAGTCAAATCAAGTTAGGGACATCCAAATTCAATTTCGGATATACGCTCAAGTCTATAATCATGATATGGACCCACCGAGATTTCCAAAATACTGATCCGGGGTCGTTTACACAAAATATTGACTGTAATCAACTCAAGTTATTTTTAAAGCCAAAAACCATATTTTCTTCAAATTTTCACACAAACTCTTTTCGAAAAAGACATAGACTACGCACGCAAATGGAATAATATCAAATAGATCTAATAGAGGTCTCGAAATACAGAAATAAGGGCTAGTACTCAAAACAACTCATCGGGTCATCACAAAAAATCATCATTAATCAATACTTGTTCATGTTTTTCACGCCACTGTTTAGGTGCTTTGCTTTAGACCATAAAGGAATTGTATCAACTTACGCACTTTATTTTCTTGCCCATCCACTACACATCTTTCGGGTTATACCACATAAATTTTCTCTTCTAAATTACTATTTAAAAAGGCATTTCTTTTTTGCCAAATATACTACTAGGCGGGTTAAAAAGGCATTTTAACATCCATTTGATGAATAAAAAATTTATAAATAGAAGCCAATGCAAGTAAAATATGAATTGAAGAAATTCTAGTTATGGGTACATTAGTATCAAAATAATCAACATTTTTCTTTTGAGTAAAAACTTTTGCAATAAGTTTAGATTTTGTATTTATCAACGGAACCATCCGGATTGAGTTTCTTTTTAAACATCCATTTACTACCAATGAGTTTAGCTCCCAGAGGTAAATCAACTAAAAATCAAGTTCTATTTTGTAAAATTAAATTTATTTCTACATCAATAGCTTATTTCTAGAATGAGGCATCAGACGAAGAAACTGCTTCAGAATATATCAAAGGATCATTATTCACAAGATAAGTATACAAATCATTACCAAAAGATTTTTCTTTCCTTGGTCTTTTGCTTTTTCTAAATTTCTCACTTTCAAAATTATTTTGAATAATAGGAACATGAGAAGTATTATTACTTTAATTAACAGAAGATTCTCGATCTTCTCAAGTTTTATAGGAAATATATTTTTAAAAATATTCAGCATTGTTTGTTTCAACAATGCACATCATTTTTTTTACTACTAAACATTTACATGTTGCACTACTTTCAGTATACCCAATAAACATACAATAAGATTATCCGGGACACTATAACTAACAAACATACTATTCATTATTTCTTTTAAGGTTCTATTTTCCTATCCGCTACAACATTTGATTTTGGAGAATATGGAGGTGTTATCTCATGAATTATGCCTTCATTCTCACAGTAATCATTCAACAAAATAAATTCACCGCCTCTATCGGATCTAACTCTTTTAATTTTCATACTTAATTGATTCTCTAGTTCTAATTTGTAGATTAAAAACTTATCAAAAGGATTCATGTTTATTTCTTATCAAATAAACTTTTGTATATCTAGAAAATCCATCTACAATTGTCACATGATATTTTTTTCCTTCTCTAGTCATAGTTTGTTTCAAGTCAGCTAAGTCGGTATGAATTAAGCTCAATAATATAGTTTCTCTAAATTCGGAAGTACATGATTTCTTAGTTTGTTTAGCTTCTGCACAAACTTCACACTTATCAAAATTCGAAAGATTAATATTTGAAATAAGACCTTCAGAATGCATCTTCTTAAAATAAGATAAACTAACATGTCCT
The DNA here is from genome assembly GCA_000715115.1 of Nicotiana otophora. Lineage (NCBI taxonomy): Eukaryota > Viridiplantae > Streptophyta > Magnoliopsida > Solanales > Solanaceae > Nicotiana > Nicotiana otophora. The sequence continues at coordinate 10,539 of AWOL01S0055213.1, read as the reverse complement.
AATCTAGTATGTAATAAATTAAAAGAGTCAATCAAGTAAGCATAAGAACTAACATTTTCATTCATAATATTGAGTACAAACAAGCCATGATTACAATAACTCTTGGTCAATACGACCTTATTAGATTCAGAAGAAACCTTCACTCTCACTTGTTCTAATAATCCAACGGAATCCAAATTAGCTCTGATTCTAGGAATATGCAACACATCATTCAACGCCAGAGTTTTACCAGTATGTGACTCTACGAAGAACTTTGCCTTCTCCAGGAACTTGAGTAGCTCTGGAGTCACCTAGATATACAACTTCTTATCCTTCCTCAACTTGGGTGTAAGACAAAAGATCTTTTTTTGTTACCACATATATGACTAGTGGCACCAGAATCTAACACCCAGCCTTTCACATAAGCCACAAGGTTCATTTGGAAAATAACCACAACATTTAAATCATCCACTTTGGCTTCAGTTAAATTTACTTTAGCCTTAGCGGGATTCTCATTTCCAGCCCTTTTCCATCATTGAGCAACATGATGGTCAGGTTTACAACATGCAAAGGAGTTGCCTTTTTTTCTTGAAGGTCCGATTGTTGGTTTTAGTCTTATAACCATGTCTTTTGTCATACTTATTGTTTGATTTGCTCTAACGTTTTTTGTCTTCCACAAGGTTGGCTCTAGTAGCAATCTCTTTCTTTGTCTACAACAGCTTGCTTGCGGTTAAAATTATCTCTACCAAAAATCTCAATTTTTGAAATATCAGGAAAAGGTTTGGCATAGGTAATTGTTGATAGAATAATGATGTCGTGCTATAATTTCATATATTTTGACGTTATTTACCCTACTTGCTTGTTGTTCAGATGCTAATTTGTACAATAATTGAGCTTAACAGAGTTTATTTTATGTGTAGGAATGCCTGGGCATGAAGTGGAAAAAAGTTGCACGAAATGGTACCTCGAAACTACAAAATGGATTAATAAAAGAAGACGTACAAGGAAATAAAAAGTCACAGTCCTAGACAGTGCAAGGCTTTGTCTAGGGCATTTTCATTGGCGCCTCTGATAGCGCCTGGCGGGGTAACGTTGGTGCCTCTGATGGCGCCTATGATGGCACCTCACGGGGTAATGTTGGTGCCTCTGAAAATGCCCCGCGCCGACAATACTTATTCGATTACTTTTATTTCCTCATTAAGGTTGGATGTGTAGACCTCATCCCTAGGAATAAATACCTCTTAAAGTTAGTTTTTCAGGGGAGATATATTATTGGAGAGTCAAAAGGCTACAGAACACTCTGGAGTGTGGATCACAAGAGTTTTTCTCTATGTCCTTCTTCAATCTGTAGTTTAATGCTTTTGAATATGACTATGATTGTTTATACAATTATGAGTAGCTAAACTCTCTAACCTAGGATTTGATGGAACCTTTTGGAGGATGAATTCTTGTTACGTTGTAATATAATTTTACCTTTGAATATCCCTACTTGTTCAACTATGTATTTATTGTTGTTGATTGAATGACCATCAATTGATTGTGCCTATTTATTATGTATTGCTTGAGGAAGAGTGAATATTTAGGTTGTTGTCGAACGACATCATTCCCAAGGAATATGAGAGATCAATACGCCGGTTTAAAAAGGGATTAGAAATAACAAAACTTTGGCGTGATCATAGTGAGCGGTGAAAGAATGCGAACTAGCGTAATTTGAGAGAATATGACTAGTACATTATTTTAGTTGCTCGAGAGAGAATTAAGATAAGTCGGGTTCTCATGATTAGTTAAGAATACTTAGGCGAAATTATAGGAGCCGTAGCGGAAATGATTCCGACAATTGGGAAAATCATAACTCTAGGCATTTCCAATCTTGTCTCCAACCCTTAGTATCCCTTGTTGTTAATTTACTACTTTAATTTGTTAGTTAATTAGTTAGACATAAGAATCTTAATATTTATAACTTAGGAATTGTTCGAGCTTGTCTTCTGAGTGATATTGAACTGTTATAGTAAAACATTAGTTCTCTATGGGATTCGACTCCGGACTTTTATATCGAATTATATTTGCAGTGACCGTTTATTCTTTTTAGGACTAGAGTTGGACATGATAAAAAATAATAGAAACAGTAGGTGCATCGGGTGTAGTAGCATCATGTCACGACCCCCATTTTCCTCCGTAGGATGTCATGATGGCATCTAGCACTTAAGACTAGGTAAGTCTAACAAAACATGCGGAATATAACTGAAATGGCAAAAGCTCTCAAATACTCAACAATTTAACATAAAGAAACTCTGTAGCTCAGTATATACAATTTCCCAAAACCCGATGAATACAAATCACAAGCTCTAAATAGTAATACTGAACAATCCTATACATCAATGTCTACAAAATGCTAAGGAAAATAGAATAGTCTAGGTAGAAGGGGGACTCCGAGGCCTGCGGACGCCGGTAGGTATAGCTTGAAGTCTCCGAAGCTGAGCTTTCGCTAGTACCTGGGTTGATAAGAGGTACCTGAATCTGCACAAAATATTTGCAGAAGCGTAGCATGAGTACACCACAATGATACAAAGTAAGTTTCAAGCCTAACCTCGGTAGAGTACTGACGAGGTTAGGTCAAGGCCCTACTGGAATAAATAAGAAAAACTGTACAAGTGTATGGCAATGTAGTAATTATAGCAATGAAATTGAAACAACAAATAACATATCAAGGTTAGCTACACAAAACTAAAACGAATAATGCAACACGGAGAAAAGAAGGAATGATATGCTAAGAAAGCAAAACAACCAAAGACAAGTGCAGCAATAGAGAAATACCAACAAGAGTCACTACCGACGTACCGCCTCATAGTCTCAAATAACAAGAAAAATTCACAATCTTTCCTTATATCGCCGCGGGAGCCTTGTATTTAGCTTTAAAAATTATTTTTCTCGAAATAGCTTCCCGCGTTTTAGCCCACCTTATCATACCGTGTGGCTTCTAATAGTTTCCCTACTAGCCACACGTATCAATCCTACCTTATCTCACTGCATGCGTTTCAATCCCAAAACCTTATACCACCGCACGCGTATCGATATCACAACGTATCAAAAATCACATCTCAAGTGCCCAATCTCACAACTAGCCCAAGAAAGCAACAATAACAGTGTTTTCATAATAAAGAGCACATGGCTCAAGAACAATGTACACAAGAGTCTTAACAATAACAAACTGAAGTTAATAACTCAACAGAATAGTATTTCACAACTTAACATTTTGCCTCAATGTGAATTACGACCTTTATAACTCAATACCAGTTTCATCAACAAGATATTCCAAGAATGACAACTTTAAGTAAAGAATTCAACGGTCAAATAATGAATATGGAATAAAGGAATCAAGAACTTCAACTAAACATGTAGAGCAATTAACAAGAGATAAGACAAGTAGAGCATGTGAATATAAACTATAAATAATGGCTATAACATGTTAAGGTAACTCAATTAAGGCATGAAAGGAATCTACATAGGAAAACCCGGTAAATTTCTATATTTAGCCCGTGCACATACTCGTCACCTCATGTACACAGCTTTTACACATCATAATTATTATAAAAAACACCAATCCTAAAGGGTAATTCCCCCACACAAAGTTAGGTAAGACACTTACCTCAAAATAACTCAATCCACTAGCAGACCTTTCTATCGATTATCCAACTCCAAACGGCTCGAATCTAGCCAAAACAACTTCATACTATAAAAATAAACTATACGAAACTATATTGAATAATAAAATTATGATCTTTGCAAAGAAATAAAAAGTCAACTCAAAAAGTCAACACGATACCGCATCTCAGAACCCGACCAAAATTACAAAATCTAAACACCCATTCGATAACGAGTCAAACCATACAAGAGTTACTCAAATCCGACTTCAAATCGCTTTTCAAATCCTCAAATCTTAGCCTAAGAAGTTTTCACAATGTTTCCTTAAATTTCAACTCACATCACTAATTAAATGATGAAATTAACAATAGATTCATGTAATTTAACCAAAATCGAGTTAGGATTTCTTACCTCTAATGTTTTCCTCGAAAATATCATGCAACAATTTCCACAAACTGAGCTCTCTAAGTCCAAAACTTGATTATGAAATCAAACCCCCGACTTAGATCTTTTTCTGCCTAGGGAATTCGCACATGCGAAGCCACAATCAGATTTGCGGCTCCGCACCTGCGGAAATTCCATCGCAGGTGCGGCCATGACTTAAGTTCTAAGAATACGCATCTGCGGACACCAAAGCGCACCTGCGTTAACGCTTCTGTGGCCTATGGCTCGTTTCTGCGAGCTCGCATCTGGGGAGTTTCGACCGCACATGCGGTCTTTCTTTTGCTCACTCAACTCCACTCCTGCAATGCCCCTTCCGCTCTTGCGCTACCGTTTCTGTGGAATATGGACCGCATCTACGGTCCCAACTGGGCATGCCAAAATTCGCTTCTTCGGCTCAAGGGATGCTCCTACGGCGCCTCACCTGCGACCCAAAATGCGCAGATGCTATTTCACTCACATCACTAATTAAATGATGAAATTAACAATAGATTCATGTAATTTAACCAAAATCGAGTTAGGATTTCTTACCCCTAATGTTTTCCTCGAAAATATCATGCAAACAATTCCACAAACCGAGCTCTCTAAGTCCAAAAATTGATTATGAAATCAAACCCCCGACTTAGATCTTTTTCTGCCTAGGGAATTCGCACATGCGAAGCCACAACCGAATTTGCGGCTCCGCACCTGCGGAAATTCCATCGCAAGTGCGGCCATGACTTAAGTTCTAAGAATACGCATTTGCGGACACCAAAGCGCACCTGGGTTAACGCTTCTGTGGCCTATGGCTCGTTTCTGCGAGCTCGCATCTGGGGAGTTTCGACCGCACATGCGGTCTTTCTTTTGCTCACTCAACTCCACTCCTGCAATGCCCCTTCCGCTCTTGCGCTACCGTTTCTGTGGAATATGGACCGCATCTACGGTCCCAACTGGGCATGCCAAAATTCGCTTCTTCGGCTCAAGGGATGCTCCTACGGCGCCTCACCTGCGACCCAAAATGCGCAGATGCTATTTCACTCACATCACTAATTAAATGATGAAATTAACAATAGATTCATGTAATTTAACCAAAATCGAGTTAGGATTTCTTACCCCTAATGTTTTCCTCGAAAATATCATGCAAACAATTCCACAAACCGAGCTCTCTAAGTCCAAAAATTGATTATGAAATCAAACCCCCGACTTAGATCTTTTTCTGCCTAGGGAATTCGCACATGCGAAGCCACAACCGAATTTGCGGCTCCGCACCTGCGGAAATTCCATCGCAAGTGCGGCCATGACTTAAGTTCTAAGAATACGCATTTGCGGACACCAAAGCGCACCTGGGTTAACGCTTCTGTGGCCTATGGCTCGTTTCTGCGAGCTCGCATCTGGGGAGTTTCGACCGCACATGCGGTCTTTCTTTTGCTCACTCAACTCCACTCCTGCAATGCCCCTTCCGCTCTTGCGCTACCGTTTCTGTGGAATATGGACCGCATCTACGGTCCCAACTGGGCATGCCAAAATTCGCTTCTTCGGCTCAAGGGATGCTCCTACGGCGCCTCACCTGCGACCCAAAATGCGCAGATGCTATTTCACTCACATCACTAATTAAATGATGAAATTAACAATAGATTCATGTAATTTAACCAAAATCGAGTTAGGATTTCTTACCCCTAATGTTTTCCTCGAAAATATCATGCAAACAATTCCACAAACCGAGCTCTCTAAGTCCAAAAATTGATTATGAAATCAAACCCCCGACTTAGATCTTTTTCTGCCTAGGGAATTCGCACATGCGAAGCCACAACCGAATTTGCGGCTCCGCACCTGCGGAAATTCCATCGCAAGTGCGGCCATGACTTAAGTTCTAAGAATACGCATTTGCGGACACCAAAGCGCACCTGGGTTAACGCTTCTGTGGCCTATGGCTCGTTTCTGCGAGCTCGCATCTGCGGAGTTTCGACCGCACATGCGGTCTTTCTTTTGCTCACTCAACTCCACTCCTGCAATGCCCCTTCCGCTCTTGCGCTACCGTTTCTGTGGAATATGGACCGCATCTACGGTCCCAACTGGGCATGCCAAAATTCGCTTCTTCGGCTCAAGGGATGCTCCTACGGCGCCTCACCTGCGACCCAAAATGCGCATATGCTATTTCACTCACATTACTAATTAAGTGATGAAATTAACAATAGATTCATGTAATTTAACTAAAATCGAGTTAGAAAAATTTCCACAAACCGAGCTCTCTAAGTCCAAAAATTGATTATGAAATCAAACCCCCGACTTAGATCTTTTTCTGCCTAGGGAATTCACACATGCGAAGCCACAACCGGATTTGCGGCTCCGCACCTGCGGAAATTCCATCGCTGGTGCGGCCATCACTTAAGTTCTAAGAATACGCATCTGCGGACACCAAAGCGCACCTGGGTTAACGCTTCTGTGGCCTATGGCTTGTTTCTGCGAGCTCGCATCTGCGGAGTTTCGACCGCACCTGCGGTCTTTCTTTTGCTCACTCAACTCCACTCCTGCAATGCCCCTTCCGCTCTTGCGCTTCCGTTTCTGTGGAATATGGACCGCATATACGGTCCCAACTGGGCATGCCAAAATTCGCTTCTTCGGCTCAAGGGATGCTCCTACGGCGCCTCACCTGCGACCCAAAATGCGCAGATGCTATTTCACTCACATCACTAATTAAATGATGAAATTAACAATAGATTCATGTAATTTAACCAAAATCGAGTTAGGATTTCTTACCCCTAATGTTTTCCTCGAAAATATCATGCAAACAATTCCACAAACCGAGCTCTCTAAGTCCAAAAATTGATTATGAAATCAAACCCCCGACTTAGATCTTTTTCTGCCTAGGGAATTCGCACATGCGAAGCCACAACCGGATTTGCGGCTCCGCACCTGCGGAACTTCCATCGCAGGTGAGGCCATGACTTAAGTTCTAAGAATACGCATCTGCAGACACCAAAGCGCACCTGGGTTAACGCTTCTGTGGCCTATGGCTCGTTTCCGCGAGCTCGCATCTGCGGAGTTTCGACCGCACCTGCGGTCTTTCTTTTGCTCACTCAACTCCACTCCTGCAATGCCCCTTCCGCTCTTGCGCTACCGTTTCTGTGGAATATGGACCGCATATACGGTCCCAACTGGGCATGCCAAAATTCGCTTCTTCGGCTCAAGGGATGCTCCTACGGCGCCTCACCTGCGACCCAAAATGCGCAGATGCTATTTCACTCACATCACTAATTAAATGATGAAATTAACAATAGATTCATGTAATTTAACCAAAATCGAGTTAGGATTTCTTACCCCTAATGTTTTCCTCGAACATATCATGGAAATATTTCCACAAACCGAGCTCTCTAAGTCCAAAAATTGATTATGAAATCAAACCCCCGACTTAGATCTTTTTCTGCCTAGGGAATTCGCACATGCGAAGCCACAACCGGATTTGCGGCTCCGCACCTGCGGAACTTCCATCGCAGGTGAGGCCATGACTTAAGTTCTAAGAATACGCATCTGCAGACACCAAAGCGCACCTGGGTTAACGCTTCTGTGGCCTATGGCTCGTTTCCGCGAGCTCGCATCTGCGGAGTTTCGACCGCAGCTGCGGTCTTTCTTTTGCTCACTCAACTCCACTCCTGCAATGCCCCTTCCGCTCTTGCACTTCCGTTTCTGTGGAATATGGACCGCATCTACGGTCCCAACTGGGCATGCCAAAATTCGCTTCTTTGGCTCAAGGGTTGCTCCTACGGCGCCTCACCTGCGACCCAAAATGCGCAGATGCTATTTCACCAGACACAGCAACCTTCAGCAATCACACTAGGTCCAAACTTTTTCCAGATTCAATCCAAATCACACTGGAGGCCCCCGCGACCACGTTTGAATATAACAACAAGTTCCAAAATACATTACGGACCTACTCGAGGCCAAAAATCACATCAAACAACATCGATTCTACGAATCGCAATCCAATTCAAGCCTATAGAAATTATGAACTTCTGAATTCTGAAACGAATGTCGATTCATACCAAAACAACTCCGATTGACTTCAAATTGCGCACACAAGTCATAAATGACATGACGGACCTATTCCAACTTCCGAAATCGGAATCCGACCTTGATATCAATAATGTCAACCGTCGATCAAACTTTCCAACCTTACAAACTTTTAACTTTCTAACTTTTGCTAATTCAAGCCGAAACGAACTATGGACCTCCAAATCTACATCTAGGCACGCTTGTAAGTCTAAAATCACCATACAGAGCTATTAGAGCCATCAAAATTCTATTCTTGAATCGTCTACATAAAAGTCAAACTACAGTCAACTCTATTAACTTAAGGCTCCAACTTAGGGACTATGTGTCCTATTTCACTCCAAAACTCACCCAAAACCAAAACCAAACACCCTCGGCAAGTCACATAACCATAATACATCATAGAGGAGGCAATAAATAGGGGATCGGGGTTAAAATACTAAAAACGATCAGCCGAATCGTTACACATCAACAATAAAATTATCAGTGTTGTTTTCCATAATAATCGCGTAAAAATATCCTTAAGATTGTTGGAAAAATAGTCATGAAGAATGAGAATAAAGTTAGCTTGATGTGTGTCAAGGACACTATTCTTAAGAATATTTTGCCCACACAATAATAAATGGAATTAGGCGTATCTCTCGGATTCAATAAGCTTTTCTAGTATAAACTAGGAAAAGAAACAACAAAGATTAAATAAAAAAAACCAAGAACACGAGAAGAAAATAGAAGAATAATTTGTCTTGAATAATTGTTGGAAACAGCTAATACTATTGCATAGCCTTAATTTGATAGTCAACCAAAGTTATTGACATATAATGGTGACTTTATGATTGCTATTCAATTAACTTAAAAGATGAAATGATGGATACAAGGTAAAGTTCTAATAGAAAAGAAGACATCTCATCAATATTGAATACTAGTAAATGCCATTAAGGCTATTCGATGGCCTTTGCCGTTTTGAACAATTATTCAAAATTATATTTGCACAAAACAAATATGAAAAATTGATTAGCATAATAAAGACCATTAATACTATATTATGAGAATGAACCTATACATGATTTTGAACAAATTCTTTTGAGATTTCAAAAGTATTTTTTCTAACATAGTGAACAATTGAACAAGCACAAAGTGATACCAACGTGTAGGGTTTGAAAATAGTTAGCAATATAGTTAGACTAAATATAACATAAAATCTACTAATCTGGTAGAAAAATCCCTGATAAGCAAGCGCAAAGTCATTTTCTAAATACTTTCCGAAATGGGGATATTATTTAAAGACCAATCCTTATATGATCATTCATGTCAATCACCCTTGGAATATTGGTATTGACAGTTCTCAACAATATCATATAACAAGATTGATGTTGTCCGATTGCGCCTTACCTCAAAAGATTATGGACCTTCAGGCTTCAGCAAAATGGGGAATGACTAGTTTAACATAATATTCGTCTAGTATTGTGAAACTGTAGTTAATGTTGAAGTTACAACTTGCCCATTTCTATTCTTTTAAGGGCTTACAAATAGATTAGAACTAATTAAATATGTCAAATATTGAGTAATACTATCTATTTTTATATTTCTTTGGCTCTCTAACTAATCTAGGACTTAGAGTCCTTCCAGGTGCTGAAGAGACCTAGGGATGCAAAACAGCATTGTTGATTGCATTCTGTGGCAAGCCATAAATATCTGAATTGTGAAACATCAATCTTGCGATGCTGATGATGCTTTTGTACTATAGGTTTTGCCAAGTGATCGCATGTTGCGTTCATGAAATTTGCAGTCATGGGCACCACCAGCCCAGTGGCAATGAGGTGCACCAAGCTGGCCCTGAGCCTCTTCTATGTACATGGTTCGTAGGGCAATAGGAGTGTGACAATGGACCCTGATGGGGCTTGTTGGTGTAATATCACCTTGGTCACCCACTTGTGTTGCACTCAGCACACACGAAGTAAAGAATAGCAGAAGAAAAGTATTATTGGAGACCTTCTGCTAGCCCAAGATCGTTAACTAAGATTGGAGGATTCAAATAAAGAAGAGGAAGCTTAAAAAGAGAAGAGTTCTTAGATAGGAGAACTAGTTTAGGAAAGAAATGCTTTCTTGATTTTTTGGCTTCATTACAAATGCCTAAGGCCTCCCCTATTTATACTTCTCTAAGGATGGTTCTAGATAATATTCTAGAACATGTACAAGAAAAATCTAGTTAACCTATCTTCCCACAATACTCTAGAATATCGATGTGTCTAATTGATAACCTTATCTTCCCACAATATTCTAGAACATCTAAATGTATCCACTAGATAAATATCAAGGACACTGCACTAGGACATTCTAGAGAGATCTATGTTTTTTCCAAAAAATCAAGTTTACTTTATTTTTCTCACACTTTCCCTTTTGCTCTCTCTTCTCCTCTATTAGATTTTTCTTCTAGATTCTGGTTCAATCGAA